>JAODUG010000022.1:3139238-3149790 GCA_027564795.1 Aphredoderus sayanus | reverse complement strand
TAGGTTTAGCGCCTTCTATCTGCCACAAAAGCTAGTGATTTGGGTCATTCTGACCCAGAGTACATTACGAGGGTTAAGCATTTCACACAATGAATAGCAAAAACAACACAGGCATACCATAAGTCATATATTTGTTTATTTTGCGTTCTCAACATTGTCACAGTTGTAGTTTTACAATAACTGGGGTCATCATACTGACTCACTATTCACTGTACAAACAGAATGCACATAGAAATGAGGCCACTCTTGTCCTTCCCTTTTAAAAGTGTGTCTCACACCTGACAGAACAATTTGCAGCATGATCAGATGTGGTTGTACTGTATATACAGTATGTGTGTGTGTGTCTAGAAGTGTACATGTGTGAAACACTTCATGTGAATGCAAATGATAGCCAACCTTCTAAGAGTGGTATTTTTTAAAGATCTACAGCAAATTACAGTTCTGTATACTGTAGCTGGTGGCAGAGACAAGCGATATGTTTGTAATCACCCCTCAGTATTTTTATGAGATGTATACATCCTGACTGTTAATGCTGATACCAGAATAAAGTAGGGCTCATGTACATTATATACAACTCATTTTGTAGGCCAACTTGGTCCCTTTACAACTTCATATAGATAAACCCTCCTTCCTACAAGTTCCACTGTTTGCACATCCAATAATCTATTTACACAAGGAAAGCCCCCAACAATCTACTAGAAGTGCAGTGGTTTGTTCATTATACTGTACAATGGCTATGTGGATGAAGTGCATGCTGAGCTCCTGTAACTATCAGCATAATGGGGGACAGCAAGAGCAAGTCAACATCAGGATATCAGTCAAATTAATAAAAACAAGGAGAGGTCAAAGTTTACAGGCTGATTTCTATTTCCAATCAGCTCACAGTGAATAGGACACACGATGCATCAAATCCATGCAGTGCATTGTTGGGGTATATTTTCACAATAGATGACTCTGGACATTTGAAGTGCTACACACAAATGAGCTACACACTCATTTGGAACATCAACCCATGTTGTCAGAATTAAAGCAGAAATATAAAAACAACTGAGTGACACATTCAACTGACCGTTAATGTCCCATAAAAGATATGGTTTTCCTCTGAACCATTTTTCCTTTCTATAACAATACAAGCATCACATGGGAAGAAGTGTGAGACTGGCTTTGTGAGACTAACTAAAGGTTTAATTTGTGAAATTTTAAAAACATTTAAAACCTGAATATTGAGACAGTTGACTCACTAATTTACACACACTATAATAGACACTTTTATTTGTAGAATGTATAAAGTTAATATTTATTTACATATAACCGAGTTTAGTTTGCATTTCTGCTATAATGTTATAATTGCATTTCCTGAAAAAAATGAAAGTGTTCTTTCATATGTGCTTATCCAGCAAAATATTTTGTTCAGCCCAAAGGGAAGGATATTCCTTTATTAAAATATATACACACATTCCTCTTTCCAACGTGAGCTCTGTATTTATATATTCTTAAATGAAAAAAGTAAATCACCTGAATCTCTTCTTGGGCAAAGATTACATACTTCCACTCAGTCAAAATCTGCATTTTGAACATGATTGCACTTTAACTTGCTATGGTAACACTGATTTGTTATACAATGTGCAGAGGATAGCCTCACATCAATAACATTACATGCAAAATCACTTATTAGACATTCCACTGACCTCCAAAACTGTGCCTCTCAAAGACTATAAGGACAGTCACACAATTTACTTAGGGACTGACGGGTCAAAACTGAATAAATAAATAATGACACATGAAAGCTCACAAACAGGAGGACACCTTGCTTGTTCTGAATGTACAAAATCAATACAAAGATATTGCACATATGATTAAAAGGAGGTGAAAAACTAAAATAGTTAAGAGCTGATAAATTCCCTCACCAATCCTGGTGAGTATTACAAAGCAACAAAAAAAATCGACCCTTAAAAAGGCAAAAGCAAATTTTAGGGGTGTCATTGTTTTTTATGTTAAGCGTCAAGAAAGCAGCCGTTGCAATGTTAAAGGCAACAGACTAATGCAACATATTTTGGGGGTAACACAAGCCTCCAATTATATTGAAACAACTGAAACACCGAAAATTAACTTCCTCTCAGTACCAACATTATTTTGTTAATGTATACATACATACAGCCACAACAGTAAGTGGTGAAATTAAACCAGAGGGGCCAACAAACCTAGCATATCAATCATGACCAGGCTGGAACAGGCAGAACACTTTCTGTTCTGAGTAGTCCAGGAAATGTCTACTTTGAGGGTTCTCTGTGTGTCAGTTCAGCGTTATGGAGGACCATATGCTACAGCTGCATTCCAGAGGCTCTTTGTGTTCCACTTGAAAGGCAAAAATCCACAGTAGATTAATGGCCTCACTAAATGAGAGTTCACTCCTATTACCATATAGAGTCAGTATAATACTGATAAATTCATTTCATTGATAATAATTGTTGTAAGTACAATCTTACAATGTACTTGACGCACAATATACTGTACATGAAGTCTCGACTAAATAGATTATGCATTAGTAATTGGCACATTTATTTATGAGAGCTAAGAGACAACACATATAGCTGTCATCTACAGTAAATACAGCACTACTACTATGACCAAGACTGTATACTCGGCTGTTAACCTGTCTTGTGAACAGGTTTGAGTGAAATGATTATATCTAGGTTCTTTATACTACATACAGTATGAGTTCTGCAAGAGGCAACAACAAATAGCATTCTTAAAATGAAAGAATCTGCAAACCCAAGAAAGCGGTGTTGAACATTTTAGAAAGACTTTGTACAATATACGCCATCAATTTGACAGAGAAAGCAGTCAGCCATTACAACTTTCCCCAGGTCGTCTTTTCCTCCTGATTATGTGTAAGGGAAGACGGGCTATGGGAGGAATGGAGCAATCTTGGGTGGCCGAGTAAGAAAAATCTATTCCTCTTCCGTCATCACGGTCGGATAACAAGTCGAGTTTGTGGACACGAAGAGCATCCTCTTGTACAGAACAGCCCCACGCACCCCCGCCTTCAAGAACCTGATGTAGCCAGGCCCACAATCACATGAGCTAGCAAAGGCCCCCTTGTGGAAGATTTGAGTCCTGCAATTTGTGTCCGGCGTACAACCCGGGAGCTGGAGGGGAGGAGACGTGCGATACGTGGCTGCCCGGGATCCACCTCCAAGCACAGCAGCGGTTTGAACACAGTGGACAGGCCATAGACTTATGCCGTCAGTTCCTTTGGTGTAAGCAAGCAACAGTCCCCTCTTATGGGTTCTCCCTTTCCCCCCAATAACCCCCCCCCCCCGCGTCATGTCACACCACTGTGCTGATGCCGCTGTGTTTGGGTTTGGGTCCGCCCGGCGCCGACACCGGCTGCTGCCCGTGGAGATGGGGGCCATGCGGGGCGTGGTGGGAGTGCTGGCCGTGGTGGCTGTGGGCGTGCTGGGGGAGCGCGTTGGCGACGTAGGCCGGGTGCTGGTGGAACTGCGCGTGGGGCGGCGGGTGGTAGTGGTGGTGGTGGTGGTACGGAGGGGGGTTCTGCTGGGCCTGGCAGTACTGGGAGTGGTGGCCGTGCAGCTGGGCCTGCACGGTGTGCACCACCTGCGCCGTGTGGTGCAGGTTGGAGGGGTGGGGCTTGTGGGATATGAGGGTGGGCTGGCCGCTGGGGGGGAAGGGAGGGTGGCTCTGGGACGATGGCGGCGGCAAGGCAGGAGCCTTCCCCCGCTTGCTGCCGAAGAGCGACCCGAGGATGGACGTGGACGCCGAGTTAGGGACGGAGGCGGGGGCGCGGGCGGCGCTCTCCCGGGGCGCGGTGCCTCTCCGGCGCGCGTGGGGGCTGCTAATGATGGACCCCTGCAGGTGGGAGGGAGAACGGCACGTTTGTCAGGTTAGACTGAAACAACAGCTAGGTACCACAAGATGGCGCCGGCAGGGAACAGTCACACAGCCTGCAGTAGTTCAAGTAAAACAATAAGTAGCAAAATGTTAAAGGGCATGCAAATGAAATGTTCCTCTGAACGATGGGGAACGGAAGAAATATGAATGTGTTGGACACTCCATGATGGAATATGCCTGTGCTCAGATGTCACCCAAATTATCTCCTAGCTAATCTGCCTGGGCTTGGAACAGAAAAACAAACAAACTACATTTGAAATAGCAGTACGTACAGTAGGCTACATAAAAAAGGCATACATAATGACATCCGCTGGAAAACATTTTCTTTTTATTTCATCTTCAAATGCAGTCAGTTTTGACAATCCTGCCAAGAGTCACACATGCAACACTTTGAGTAAATCAATGACAGCATATTTCCACATGCAGATGTGACAGGCAAACCCCTAATCCACATCAGGTTAGCATTCAACTAGGGAGTTTTAGTCAGCAGGCGTTAAAGCTTGTGCGCACGCTTCACAACAGGGCTGGAAACCTTCCCACCTGTTCTACAGCCAACTGATCAGCAAAGACACACATACGTCTCATATATCACATAAAAGGGTTCCAACTGTTCTTTTCCCCTCTCTTTGGCACATGCTTCACCTTGGTTTCAAGAAAGACCATATTACTTCTTCATAAGCGGAGTGACATTTCCAACACGGCAGACGTTAACCCAACATGTGAACTCATGAAACACACGGCATGAGTGAAAGATGAATGAATGAAATCCACATCTTTAATCTTGAACGAAGCCCATCAGGATACCTCTGAGCATAAGTTCCTGCCTGACACTGACCTCCCTTATGGGAGAGGCTGTGGACAGGAGAGAAGAGACACCTGGACAGGAAGAAGACAATATAGAACAGGTCCCTCGTGTTTGACAGAGGAGAACCAAAAGGCTACTTGGAAGGTGAATGGAGGACAACTACGAGAGAGACAGGTGACAAGGGACAGGGAAGACAAAAGGGGGATCAAGGTGTGATTAGTAGAGTCATGCTTGTTTCAAGATAAAGGGCATATCAGCCACATAACATGACCAGAAACAAGGAGATCTCTGACTTCCAACGAGGGGCGGGATCAGAGGCAAGCAACCCATGCATGCACACTAACCGAGGCAGGCAGGTTAAAAGGCATCCCAAAAGGAAAGATTAACGGTCTACAACAAAAAAGTATAGACGTTATGAGGCTATGAAGCAAAGAGGGTGCAAGACCAAAAATAAATGGTGTGTTTTGACAGTGCACATCATCACATAGAGAGTAGCTTGGACACCAGCTGCTTCCAACTTACTTCCATATTGCTGTCTAGTGATCCTGCACTGCTGCGGCGCCCCCGCTTGCCTGCCCGAGACATGCAATACCACAGATTAGAGATGGACAGCACTTCTGGATCAACTACAGAGGTGTAGGGTGCCCACCGGTCCCGTAGGGGGCAATGCAGTGGATTGTGGCTGTGAGTAAGCTCTCGGTGTTGGAATTCAGTAGTTTGGGGGAGTGTAGAGAGAGGCGGTGACTATTGTGACCTTATCTCATGTTGTATTCTTTCCATTTCAAATCAGGGATCACTCAGACTGACAGCTAAACTTTGAGTTTGAAGAATATTCATAATCAGCCTAATCTAATAGTAATCTTACTATTATTATTACTATTCAAAAATAAACGAATGGAAAGTTAGGAAGAACTAAAATATGCCTCCTAGCAACTAAAAGACCAAGACAGGTCAATCTGATCATTGTGGGCCATAAAGTAAACATATTTTGTGGAGAGTGATTCAATGTTTGTCCGGGTAAAATATGACAAGTGCTTCTGAATTTGGTCAATAGATGTAGACTGTCCTAAGTTTTCCAGGGTGGCTAATCGTCAGTCTGAGTGACAGTCACAAAGGAGGACACATTAAAAGCAACACAATGGCTTTGGAACATGGGATGTACAGGCAAATACAGGGCTGAGGGCAAACAACACTTTTGCCGTTGTTACGCACACTCAGCCAATGGTACATGACATATTATCACACGTAACCAGGACAATACCGGATGTGCATGAAAATAACGTTAAGTACGCATGAAATGGAATATGATAAAGAAAGGAAAATAGAACACATTGTTTACAAGAATGACCCCACTATCATGCACAGAGAAGGTTCTAGAAAACCCGTGATACAGGAGTGGCAACGCCATTGCTGACTTGAGCTACCATATTCTCGTCGATGCAGTGAGGATATGATCATTAATGGCGAACATATCACATCACCAAGAGTAAAAACAGGACCCATGACTGGATTTCATTACGTTATCGAGTTATTATTAACCGATAACTTCACGCAGCCGATAAATCTGGAATGAATGGAATGTATTCAAAAATATATTGCTGCGGAGACAGAAACGTATTAGACACTTATACAAATGGGCGTGAAATGACTGTTAGCACTGATACTGGTATTGAATATTGAATTGTGGTTGGTTTAGAAAATGTGCAGTGTATCGAATAGATGTTTATTTGTAATAAATTCACAAATATATACAAGAAAAAATGGCTAAATGATAAGACTTAATCATGGCATGATTTGGGGAGAAAAGGAAATTAGGAATGCAAAAGTGTGCCAAAAGAAAATGTCAGGAAAAACATAACTGGTGATCCAACTAAACTCAGGCGAGAACTGCCTGTCAGTTTCATACATCTGTAAAATAAAACAAAAATGAAATCGATCCAGCTTGCTAAAAACCACTTTGAGTCTTCGGGGCAAAAAAATAAATAAAATAAAAACCCAATAATTTACATGATATAAACAATCAGTGATGCCTTAGGTCTTCAAAAGAATCCAAAAGAAATGCAACAACTGAGGACACACCGTCCACACCAAACACCTTGAGTGTGACGAATAGCTGATTCATGGGGTTTGGAGGAATTTAAAACCAATGCATGTTGAGGTGAAATAACATTTTGCTATTTTTTGTCCCGTCTCTTGGCACCCTCGGTGATTTGCCTTCCTCACCAACAAACGTGCTGTGGCTTTTACCTGCTTCGGAGAGGTCTCGGAGGGAGCTGCTCAGTGCACTCCTCTTCAGGCCTTCTCCCATGGCGTAGGTGTCGTCCAGGCTGGCTCGGTTCATACTGCCGTTGCCAGCTTCTTTCTTTAGACCAGAGCTCTGGGACATACTGGGCCTCACCATGCCTTTCTGCTTCTCCAGCTCAGCTGTGGACAGGCCAAACAACACCATTAAATAAGGTACTGTATATAAGCTACCATAAACACCATTGGAAAATGTATGCAGTTTTTATTAGACAATACAGTTCAAATATTCTGAAACCCTCCCATGATCTCCCTCAACCATTTAGGAACTAATGTAAGTAGCAAGGTAAGTCGACAGATTTACAGTTATATAATAATTTTTCACCTTTAACTATGAAAAGGTACACTCAGCTATTGTAACCTAATACACCATTTGTTAAAATCACCAAATATATCCTCGCATTTCGCCAGCTAGCATACCATTCTCTGTGTGCTGGTAAAATAATCCGGTACTTCTACACAGCCCTGGCTTCGTAAATTGTAATAACGTGGTGAACAGCACTCACAACAACAATGCTGTTAGCTTCGCAATGCATTTCAGTGCGTGGGGTGGAGCTTCTGAGGGAGTTTGTTTTTATTTGAACTCCAAGTTACTGTAGCAAGCGTTCTCGAGAATAACTAGCCCTGCCTTTAACATAATAGCAAGCATTTGGTTTAAAATTAAGGTCTATTGTGTCATTTGGAAAATGTTGGAAAATATGTAACCAAAGAAAGTAGAATGTAAGCAGAATGTATCTGCAACAGAAACATATTTCTCTAAATCTAAACCTCGCCAAACCATGAATGAACTTAAATGGAAAATTTTCTACAATTTGGAGCAACAAGGTTTTCTCACATCAGTGTTGATTTGTATGCCATAAATGAACCCACAGTTTGCCCTGTTGGTTGACCAGACTGCACTACTGCCTTAGTTAGCCATCATGTGAACTCTGTAAACATTCTCTCTCATAAACAGAGGAGTAATGAGGACCAGGTTTCCACTACTCAGTTGACATGGTATTAGGTAGATGGGAGAGGGGGATGGGGGGGAAGAGAAAGAGAGAGAGTACTGTGCTTACACTCTATCCTGTATTTCTCCATTTCCTGAACCTCAGCAATGGATTCCCGCAGGTCATCTGTGAACTTTTTGCGGTCCTGGGGGTTGGGTGCGTTAAAGATGATGAGGACTTTGGTGTCCGCACCTGGTACAGCTGATATAAGCCTTATTGCATTTGGGTAATCTGGGCCGACAGCAGAGAGAGATGTACGTTTACACACCGGACATTGATCAAACTGTATAGTCATGCTGGGAGGGTCTGTCTGAAGTCTGGAGAGTGTAAACTGTCAGCAGCCCAGCAGTTTGACTTCCCATTCTTGTTACATGCATTATCGTGCTCAATCCAAGCCTGTGGTGCTGGATTGGTGTTGAGAGAAACGGACTGAGAAACAATGCTGCTTACACTGATTATCAAACAGCGTGACCTGCATCCCATACAGCGAGAAGGACTGTCTGAAACTGTATGTCACCGAGTTCTTCTTTTTCTGGAATATCTTAGTGACCTGACAAAACATAAGACAGTCTTGTTATGAGGGTACTACAGAGTATAAATATAGTGAACCATAAAACCTGCTTTTATATTAAATTACATACTTATTAAAATGTGGATAAACTCTTTAGCTTCATTACAATAATATATAATTACTCACACTGCCCATTATAGAATTCACTTTCATATTCCAAGGTCATTTGAGAATAAATACATTAGCTTTCTAACATACAAATGTATACATACCTGTATGTATACATTTGTTTTGAGAAACAGTGGAAGTTGACGTAGGTTGAACAAATGTTTTCCCTGAGTTAAATGTGTACTGCAAAATAGTGATTATTTCATGCCAAAGAATCAGCCTGTGAATGTATGTTGAGGTAAGAATACTATGGATTTGACCATTCAGTCCAGGTCATACCTCCTTTGTAGCTGTATACTTTCCAGTGTATTTTTGTTTATATACACAAACAAACTACATAGTGTGGACACACAGGACATTGGACAAGAGAGGAATAGGAAGAGGTACCACTAGGAGGTCGTTGAACAAGAAAATCTCCCGCTGATGTAAGCCCAGTTTCTGGAGCTTGTTGGGGTCTGGCACTTCAAACAAGCGACAGTAACACACTAGCCTGCGATGAGGCAGGGACAGCACCTACAGGGCGGGAAAACAACACAAACTTTTACATGTCATTATGGCCTGACCCTTCTAACCTGGGGAAGGTGGTGGATTTATCACGCTTTCCATTTCTAGTAACATTCTCAGTGTTGAATGAGATCTAGTTATATGCAGTGTTATATGTGTTAAATGTAAGATGAACAAATAAACCATTAAAATCTAGATGTTGATCAAGATTACTGGTCAAATACTCATTTAGATAAAAAGCAAAGATTCATTCCAGTATGTAGCATGTATGCATAGTTGTGTACACACAACTACAGTACGTTTACAAAATAAAGTACTGCATTGGGCTCACTCAGTGCATAGCTTTACCCTAAACACTGCATAGCTAATCTCAATTCAAACCGCTGCCCTGTGTTTTGCGTTTATGACGCATTGGTGTGGTCCACAGGCCCTCGTTGATATACACCCTGCTCTGAATCCATAAACACTGCAGCTCACCGCCACCCAGGCATTTGTATCTGTTGACTCCGTCTACAAGTTGCAGCACAGTCTGCCATCGCAGTAATAGTTGTTTTTACTTTAGAGGGCAAAAAGGCCCTGTCTAATCTAAAGAATGTGGATTTACTGTGATGCCCTAGATCAGAAGAATAATGTACACCACAAATGCTAAATTATCGAAGACAGTAACATGAGTTATGAGTAGCCTACTTACACATCCCAGGCCATGGTGAAGTGAGCCAATCTGAAAAAGGAAAACACAAGAAAGTAAGATGAGTCACATGCTACTATAGATGTGGAATGTGTTCCAGCATTCACATGCAAAGACAAATCTGCCTGCTTAGAAACTGGCCCACTTACAGATTTGCCCTTAGAAACAGTATATGCATGCATGTTTAAAAGGGGACTATAAAGATGACCTCTAAGCTAACCTATACCACAGAGTATAGCTCTGACATTGGACTTTATAGACTCCCCGATGATCCAGGAATAACAACAATCCCATATGGAATGTGCCCGCACTACTGGGCTTGATTATTTTTGGACTAGAATTCCAAAACGAGTTTAATTTGTTTAACTGAATGTCAACGGGAGAAGTTCGGAGAAGGACTTTCGTTTGACACCAAGGTGTTCATGGAAAACCATCCGCCACCTCAGGAAGAGGAAACGGCGAACCATCCAAGCTGTGTACAGTCAGGATGAGACGCTGTTGACCTCAACTGAGGCGGTAATATCGAGGTGGAAGGAACACTCCAAGGTACTGGAAAGGAGGGTTCGCCTATAGTCAAACGGTGTGAGGGGTTCCCTTTTAGGGCTATCCAATCACTTTACGCCCAAAGCGAGAGCTGTGTCCGGATTCTCGGCAGTAGATCAGACTCGTTCCAG
>JAODUG010000022.1:3112147-3128657 GCA_027564795.1 Aphredoderus sayanus | reverse complement strand
ACCTTTCAAAAGGGATATATATATATATATATATATATATAAATATATACATATATCTATATATATATATGTACTGTATATTGTATATAGTAGGTTTTTAAGTGTAATAAGATAATTGTGCCAATAAAAGCTCGGTTGTAGGTCTATTCCTCTCACTCTGTGTCTCTCTCTCTTTCTCTCTCTCTGACTCCTCCTCTTTTGTCTCTGCCTGTCTAAGGCTGTCAGGGCTCACTCAGTCTCTGCTGTGTGTGCCAGGCTTGTGTCAGGAGCCTGGTGCTCAATCACCACACTGTAGCTCCTGCTTACAGACCCTCCCTGGCCACAGTGGGCTGCAGGAGGGGGGGGGGGCTGTCACGTCTGTTTTATTGCCTCACTAGTCACGAATAGAGGGTTCATATGGAGGGATAATGCACATGTGTGTTGTTCAAAACTGACACTCATCCACCTGCGCACACGCTCACCACACACACTCATCACACACGCTCACCACACACGCTCACCACACACGCTCACCACACACACTCACCACACACACTCATCACACACGCTCACCACACACACTCACCACACACACTCACCGTGAGTTGTTTTTATCAGAGATTATGTTTCTGATCCCTTCAGCGTTGTGATATGGAAGCAGATGGGGCACGGTGATTGACAGGAAGGAAATACCCTATCTATACCTATACTCATTGTATGCCATGTTGTTCTGTGACATACTGTACAGGCACGCACACACATGATTGACCTAACAAATATGACTGCTCTTAGTCAGCTTGGCTGCTTGACTCCGATCATTTGAGATATTCATTAATAATATGTGGCCCATTCTGCTCAAATATATTGAGATGAGGATTGGTGTAAGAAAGATTCCTAATATCTTTGAAGTAGGAGTATAAATCATTTACTGTCCATTAATCTCACTGAGTATTGGCAGGAGAGTTTTATGATGTTGTAAAAAGTACTGTGCGTCAAGTGCATTGCATAATCAGCCATTTGGCCACAGTGCCATCCAGTGGTTAAAAACAGCATTACATTAATGTGGTTGAAATAGTATCGGTGATTTGTTTATATTAATCATAATTTCTCATTTTCAAGCTTTCTTTACACTCCACCACAGATATTAATGAGTGTGTGCAGGGGACCCACAACTGTGCAGTTGGCTTTGATTGCGTGAATACTGAGGGCTCATTCAGGTGCAACCCCAGACCTCGGTGCTCTCTGGGCTTAAGAGAGGACACACATGGGAACTGTGTAGGTAAGAAATGGCAATAACAGTGTCAGTATCAGTACTATAAGAACGTGCCTTTGTGGGCTACAAAAGAAGTAAGATCAAGTCTTACTTTGGTTCCTCCCTCTATAGGTGAAATGAGTGAAATAGGAGTGTGCACGTTTTTGTGTACTGTTTGGTTGTAATGTAAACGTCCTTACTCTTGTCACTCGAGGGCACAGGATTGGAAGCCACTTTATTATGGTTAAATCCGCTAGGTGTAAACAAATGTACATTTTAGAGCAGCAATTAACCTGTCAATGTTACAGATGTGAATACCAAACGTTTTAATGCGGAACATACATTTGTTGCAATCTGACATAAATTATAAAATATATATAAACATAAACACATAAACACCATTGACAAACTAGATTAAAAACCATCCAAAATATTACAAATCTCCATAAAAATTCTCCACCTTTTAAAACCACTGTAATTTTTCATACACTGATAAGAAAATGTACTAGATGGCAGAGAGGTGATACAGTGTCACCGGTGAATTAGAGGCAGTCTAGACTACATGCCACACTAGCCTACTGTAGTTGAATCACCAGGGTACCAGGGAACCGAGGGGTTAAATGCCACACATGCGGGAGATCAGAGGGGCTCTGGGCTGCATTGGGGCGGATGAAAGCCAATCCCCTGTCCTCCTCCAGCAACAAACCCATGCTGTGGAATTAGCCCCCAGGGGCAGGAACTGGGGCGAGTCGAGGCAGACACAGCCACTGTAAAAGAAGTGTCGAAGAAAATGGAGAAAACGGAGGAAATAACAGTCGCCCACGCCGAACGCGGCAAAATGAGTAGGGGGCCGGGGAGGGGAGGGTGCAGGCGTGTGATGTGCGGTTGAAGGGCAGAACGCTGTTCCACGCTGCCTTCACACTTTCTCTGCCTTGGAGTCTTATCTCTTCTCCCTGTGGGCATCACCCACCCCCAACACCCCCTATCCCATGTTAACTCAACCTCCCCTGTCTGTCCGCCTGCCTGTCCGCCTGCCTGTCCCCCTGTCTGTCTCTCTCCATGCTTCTCTGTTTCCTCCCCTTGCAGACTTGGATGAGTGCAGCAGTGTGGCCCAGCCCTGCAGCCCAGGGTTCGACTGCATCAACACGGTGGGCTCCTACACCTGCCAGAGGAAGATCATAATATGCAGCCGCGGCTACCATGCTGGTCCGGATGGGACCAGATGTGTGGGTAATGGACGTCTTATACAAGCAACTCACACTAGCGTACAATAGAAGTCATATAAAAGTGAATGGTTTGGAAATGGCTATTCTAGAAGGGCGACTAAGATTTGGCCTAGGGCAGGTAAATGTGGCTAGTGAATACTAGCCTCGCGTGACCATCCTGATCTCGCGAGCTTCATTTTATTTTCGCTGCGAGAATCAGTGTGGAAAGGCCTGGATCAACGCGATTATAGTTCGAGTAGCATCTGAACTGTCAAACCAGCGTCGTCGTTAGGTGTGACGACAGAGAAAGCGACTTGAAAGTAACAATGGCGGATCCTACAAAGGTAAACGTGGATGAATCCTATATCGTCAGTTTTATCTTTAACTGTTGTTTCTGCTGAAACTGTTGTTCCTTACTCCTTCTTGATTTAAATCAATTTGTCATCTTTTGTTTGTCAGATGTCTAAAATTGTAAAGCACGTTGAGTTGCAAAGTTTGTATGAAATAAAGTTTGTTATTATTATTATTATTACAGTGGGTCACTGAGAAAAACGCGCCCTGTTAACAGGCATAGAGCATATGCTATAAATAATAATAAATCACTCGAAGGGATCAAAAGACAGCGAGGTTGCGTCCAACATCTAACAGCGTATGCCCCCGCCTCTGCCACCCGCCCCTCCCGGTGTCACGCAGATGTGGACGAGTGTCAGGGCAATCTGCATCGCTGTGGCGACGGCCAGCTGTGCCACAATCTGCCGGGCTCGTACCGCTGCGACTGCCAGACGGGCTACCAGTACGACAGCTTCAGGAGGTCGTGTGTCGGTACGTTGGCTGTGGGTGACGGGCTGCAGTACGCCTTGTGATGTGGGGGGGGGGACTCCCCCACTTTCATCTGTCACCTCATTTCCCTGCTCACGCCTCCGAATCTCCTCCTCAGGATCAAATCTATTTTATTATACTGTACCAAAAATGACCTTGTAGGTCAGCAAGCATAAACGTAGACATCAACAAGTCAAATAAACACATAGTTATTGAGGCAGTAAAGAAGCCATTTCGGAGATACAACCTTATAAAGCCACTGATGGAGGAACCAAAGTTCACTGTGGCAGTGTGTGATACAGTGTCCAACGTCCAAACGTCCAGCCTTTTCTCCACTTGCTGCATTTAGACCTTCCTTGTTTAATATTCCGCTGGTGGGAGAGTTGCTGTTGTTGTTTCCAGGCTCTAGGGCCGCAGTCTAGCCCTGCATCTCCTGCAGTGTTGCTCCTTCCTGTTCACACCCCCTCTGCGTTGTGGCTCTGTGTTTAGAGCAGTCACACACACACAGGCGTTTTAATGAAGCATGCTTGAGGCTGTCTACATTAGCCCTGCATACAGCACAGTACATACAGTAGTGAGACATTGTGTTTGACAGGTCTTCCCTCCCCTCAGATGTAAACGAGTGCTGGCGCTACCCGCGCCGCCTGTGTTCCCAGACCTGTGTGAACACCCCGGGATCCTACCAGTGCTCCTGCACCGCTGGCTTCCGCTTGTCCGCTGACGGAAAGACCTGCGAAGGTGCTTGTTGACGTCTGCGTGGATGGGTGACTGAGGAGTGTGTGCATGCTCTGTACCGTGCGTGCACGTCGCCCAGGTGTCTGTCATGTGCATGAGCGTGTGTATGTCTTTTTAAACACTGTAGGTGTTTCTGTGCTCCTAAAGATGGAGTCAGCTATGCTGGAGGAAAATAGTTGATATTTGAACTTCATCAACAACAAATACACCGTAGGGTTTTCCCTCAGAAGCTCCGCCGGACAAATTCGGCACACCATGGCTGAGATGCTGTGTTTCCATTTCCAGAGCCAGGGCGGTGTAGAAAAGGCGGATTATTTGTTTAGTGCACACACCCTGCAGACCGTGAGGTGATATTCTCTGTATAAGCTTACAATGGCTGACTCCACCTTTAAAGATACACTCCTTGATTGTGTTCAAGAAAGACAGATGTCCAGGGCTGTAGCAACAGTAGGGGAAGGGGTAGAGGATAGTGCGATGGGCACCACTAAGAGTGTTAGTGGGTGGAGTGCAGAGGAGCGTGTGCCACACTTTTTTCTAACACTGACTTCAACCCCGGGGGTAATTCCAGACACATCGAGGAGTGTTCCTTTAGAAAGGCATGTGCATCTGTATACTGTATCTCAGGACAACAAAAGGAATGAACTTTGTTAGATGGTGCTAATTGCAGAGTGTGCCAGCGTACCAGACACACATGGTTGATGTTGGAACGCAGGTATTAGTGCACAAACTTATCATGTCATGCCTTGCACCACTTTAAAGGTATAATTACACCGCTCACGTAATTATCTTGTTTTTAAATTGGGATTAGCGCGGCGAATCCTCTAATCAGGTGAATTGTGACAGTAATGGCCTCTAACCTCTAATCGTCAGATGTGAATGAGTGCTTAACCAGCCCGTGCAGCCAGGAGTGTGCCAACATCTATGGCTCCTACCAGTGCTACTGCAGACAGGGCTACTACCTCAGTGAGGACGGGCACACCTGCGAAGGTGGGGCACATCGTCACAATCAATTACACCTTCGTGTTACAAGTCATTACGGTTGCTTTCGTTGCTTGCTAATGTGCTCATTACGTCGTCACGACCCCAGTGTAATCCCATTCATCTTTCCTTTTGATGGGCAGACATCGACGAGTGTACCAGGAGCATGGGGCACCTGTGCACATATAAGTGTGTGAATGTGCCTGGAAGTTACCAGTGTGCCTGTCCTGAGTATGGCTACACCGTGTCCCCTAATGGACACTCCTGTCGAGGTGAACCTCCAGCCCACCACGCACACGCACACGCACACACACACACACACATACACACATGCACACACATTAAAGAGGTTTCTGCACAGGCGATGTTTCATTCTAATTACTTTTTTTTCTCTCCGCTCAGCCCACTTGATTTAACATTTAATTAATGTACTACAATACTATAATTGGTCACTTTGCTGTGGTTCACTGATTACACAGACTGTAAAACTTTATTTGGCTTAAAGTTTTCATTTGAGTAATTTTCAGCTCTTCCTCAAGAACCAATTTTTATGTGTTTTATTAATGGATCCCTCACTCACAGTTTACGTCTCACAGGGCCAATTCATTTCTGTTCCACCCGAGTCATTAAACTAGCCCTTGGGCACTTACTGTGAATTTGGTTTTAGATATTGATGAGTGTGCCACCAGAGCCCATAATTGCTCGCTGGCTGAGACCTGCTACAATATCCATGGAGGTTACCGCTGCCTTGGGTTCAACTGTCCCCAGAACTATCGCAAAGTGTCAGACATGTAAGTGAGAGCATCAAATACACCTGGTGAAACATTATCTACCTTTTTTTTTAAGGTATAGAAAATACACCTGTGTGTGTGTGTGTGTATTATCAACTGTATCTGGAGTCTTGCTTTCTCTCCTCTCCAGCCGTTGTGAGAGGATGAGCTGTCCGAACTACCTGGAATGCCAGAAGTCTCCCCTGAGAATCACCTACTACTACCTCAGCTTCCAGTCCAACATTGTCGTTCCGGCCCAGATCTTCCGCATCGGGCCGTCACCAGCCTACGCCGGAGACAACATCATCGTCAGCATCACGGCGGGGAACGAGGACGGCTACTTCAGCACGCGGAAGCTGAACACCTACACAGGCGCGGTGTACTTGCACAGCCAGGTCCCCCATCCCAGGGACTTCCTCATCGACGTGGAGATGAAACTGTGGCGGCAGGGGTCCTTCACCACCTTCCTGGCCAAGATCTATGTCTTCATCACGGATAACTCGCTCTAACACACAGCAGACACTGTGTGGACCCAATGGCCTCCCTGGTGATGGCAGCCTTTCCTAACATTAACACATGACGTCTGACCATAATTATGCAGTTAAACTTTACTGTATTTTTACATGGTGTCCAGTTGAGTTGAGATTCAGACTAATCATATGTTGTGGCGTCAGTTTTCATGCCATGGCCCTCAGCATTTTCCCCACTTAAACTACTTTAACAGACTTGTAAATGCAATTTGCACAACCCCTGATCGGACCAGTAACACAATTCATGACCTGAGAATTTGAGGTAACTAAATCCGGAATGCAACAGCACAGTAATGACAAAATTAAAATAAAATTGTGAGATATCAGTCCACCACAATCATATAGCATATTGCCAATACATATACAGTATCATTATTTTTTATATTAATTAAACCGCGTCAATATTTGAGTATATTCATTTATTCATTTGTTTTCATACTGACATGCTGTTTTCTGGGTTTGCCATTAATATCATTGTGTTTTCCTATCAAGATAGCTGTCTATACTGCAGCAGTGAGCAAAAAGTAGTGTTGTCTTTGGGAGGTCATGCACATGTAGGCCTATTTTTTGCAATACTATTTTGCAATACCATAAGCAGCTCTTTACAGTATGTTTCTCATCACTAATTTAATACTGCGGCATATATTTGTAGCTCTGTACACATTATCAAAGGATGTATCATATTTTTGTCTTCTGGATGTAAGTTGAAAAATATTTTTTGTAAAAATATTAAAATCAATTATTTCTTGGTCCTCTTGTGTCCAATGCCCTGCCACATTATAGTACATCAAAACTACATAAACTGTATGTAGAGGAAAAAGATGTGTTAAAGCAGAAAACAAATCCATTATGATATGTTGACTCACTAATCCTGGGATGATACACTGGCTGACTTGATTTATCATTTGCAGACTATCGTAGACTACTAGTCTTTATGCACTGTATATAGTGAATGTATTCTTCAGTGAGAGGTTTACAGTATACACACTCCTCATGTCGGGGCATGTCACACAGTAAATATACATGCCTATTTACATACCTTTTCACACCTTACTGGTGAGATCACTCTGAACATGACCTACTTCCATCAACAAAGATATGTTTTATAACGACAAATGAAAGAAACCATCATGTTGTATCTGATGCATAATAAAAGTTTATAGCGTTTATTGCGTGTACAGTAGGTTAATGGTGATACTCTCAATGGTTTTAGCACAAAAAGAGCTATACTACCACCTACAGGATGTACACGATTGTGCACCCTTTTTGTTTTAATGACAGTACAGTACGTACTATACTATATGCACTGTACAATCTACTACATTTTCTCATAGTTTAATTAATTAATTAATGATTCATTATTCAGAATATAATGTTTATTTGGAATAGACTAGAGAAGTGCCTTTAAATTTACATTTCAAAGTTTGTCTTCTACCCTAGCCATGAGCTTTGAGGTCCTCCAGGACCCCTGTAAACATCGGAAAGGGTGAGCTTCACTGATGTATGTTTCACATCAGAACAGAGCATCTCACCATATTTATGTTTACTGTGATGATATATACAGCCAATTGTCATTTCCCCAAAGGGACTCAAGTGTTATATGTAATTTCTCAATTATACAGTTGTAGGCCCCAAGTCACGGTTCAACCTGGTGTTAGTAAACTTGTATTTCTTGTATTATTTATTACATATCAACCTGTGCTCCTAGCTGTTATAGATCAATTAAACTATTAGCAGAAACATATAAGCTTATGTTACTTTCTTAAATTCCATTAAATGTATTGTGGCTTTCTTCACAGTAATAACTCTGATGTTTATGAGGCATTGACCCAACCCAAGCCCCAAACATCCTGTCATTGAGGTGATGTTGCAGGCCACCATACATTTCACCTTTTATGACTGATGGCTCCTTCCCTTAATTAGCTTCATCTGCTAGTCTAGATGAACTGGTTCTGGGTTTCAGGAACAGTAAATCATGCATCCCAGTGAAGGGAAGCTAACCAGATCTATCATGGTTTGAGGAAACAGACAGGAAAGCTAGGAAATGTTCTAAAGAAAGAGACAGGGGCATTCAAGGACTGAAAGTTGTGGCTTTCTAAACATCCATATTATGGCTTGCGTGCCATGAATGCAATATCTACTGTATTGAGACATGATCTGCCTTTTCTATGGAAGTTAGAAGGACAATGACACAGGGCTTATGGCAAAACATTATATTTTTCTTTTAATAACAATGGTGTAGGAGGGAACACTGGCAGTATAGCCTGCAGGCCAGATGAACAAGTGTGGAACAGGATGTTCACTGGTTTGAATCCTTGACTGGGTGGGAAAATCTCTCAGACTCATCAACTGTTGTTAAGATGCCCTTAAGCAAAGGCACCTACAGTAACATCAACAGTTCTGGTGTCATTCACTACTTAGTGTTCAACAGTAAGGGGGCTGCAGTTTGCATTGCTCTACGGCTCCCACATGGAGAATAAATGCGAAAAAGCTCATTGAATCATTAAGTCGAACTGCTGAGGAAATCCGACTTCAGCATGTAATTACACTTCAGTCTCACCATGCTAGTTATTTCTGTAGGCAGGTATGTTACAGCCTACTACACATCCTACTATATATGATGCATGTGACATATCTGGAAGCTGGAACAAGGTGGGAGAGGTGGGATGGAGTGTAATGAGAGGAGGGCAGAGGGGGTGTTGTAGACACGCTTGTCTTTGATAGCTCAGGTGGTCATCACCCGAGGGGGAAAAGACTGTTAATGGGCATTTTCAGCAGCAGACAAGCACAGGCTAGCGCTCCCTCTTCCCTGACTGCCGTAAACAGGAGGGGTGGGAGGAGGGGCTACAGTATGCATCATTAGCTGAGGCTGAAGGCTAACCTAGCAGTACAGTAGCTAGCATGGTCGCCAGACCAAAACGTTTTGATGGGTTACAGGTCAAGAGCTAAGGGATACAGTTTGAAGAACTGCACTCGACTCTTCGAATGTGTTATATGTCAACATTTGTCATGTCAGGAATCACGTGGACAGTGGTTGGCTAGAATTACCCGTTGTCACAACACCTTAATCTCACCAGGTAGGAGACAAGCAGGAAATGGCCATTATAATTCAGCCTGTAATCCACCACTTTCTACGATGGGTCTTAGAATTGTCTGTGCAAAGGTCAGACTCAAGTAGTGAGACACAAATATTTACATTTTTGGGTAACAGACTAATACAAAGCACATATTTACATTTGTACGTTAAGGTGCTACCGGTTAAGATTCTTTTTTGTGTAGATATAAACTTAGGGGGAAAAATAAGAAAAAATTAAAATGAAATGTATGTCTGGATATGTGAAAGGAGATAAAAGGAGATAGATAAAGAGAAAATGGAGTGAAGGAGAGGAATTTGCCCAAGAGGAAAATGAAGGAATGTCTGTGAGGTTGTCTGTCACTTTGAGGAAAATGACATATAGCCAGTCTTACGTCTTTATAGCATAGCACTAGTCACACTGCAGAGAAACAGATTGAGCATGTACATATACATTACATCATTTAACCCTGCCAGTGTCCTTCTGGTTTACGGTATGTGAGGAGGCCGGTAAAAAGCTAAGTTAAAGCCATGGATCAGCCCCAGGGTCGATACAGGCTAGGCTGATCCCCATAGAAGCCAGAGGGCTTTGACTTGGGTGGGAAGATTTACTGAAACCCTAATTACAGGTCAACACCTTGGCAACAGGCCCTCTGACCAATGGGAGTTGAGCCAGAGGTGATGTGTTGCATCATTAACTGCATTCAGACGGTCTGCAAGGTCTAAACATCTTCGGCATGCGTGACCTTTGACATGGCAAAGCATGTTTATGCTCTGAGGGTTAACTGTATTAACACCATCCTAATTGTCATCATGTTTTCTAGCGTGTTTGCTGATTGGCAGATATCTGAGCCAGTCACAGCATGACATTGCATTTAGCTAACTCCTGTTCAGTCTAAGTCACTAATAAACTTTTTGAAATACTACAGTATGAAAGTGATGTGAAAGTGATGTAATACCTCTACTTAACAGCTTTTGGTGTGATATTAATGCAGCACAGCTGTAACCATATTTACAGTTGCTTATACAGAAGATGGAACCATTATTTATAACTCAGAATCAATTTCCATAATGTACTGTAATGTAATGAAACTGTGATTACCATTATGATTTGCATCAATGAATCAGTGCTTGTGGATCATTTGTGATTCAGTAAGAAGGGACTTCTGCTCACCATCGATCCCGTAAATTGTGATTTAAAACAGGGCCTCCTAGATTTATGCGGTTAAATTTCACAATATTCAGCAAATGAATTTGCAAGATGCAACAGGTACTGCACTGCTTTCATGGCTGTCTGCATACCAATGTGACCGCAGTCTAACTATTACTGCCTTTATCTCTGGCCCCTCCGGCACCACAGGAACCCCTGTGTTCTCTTTCCAAAATAAATCTTTCTTTAAAACTTCTGTGGGATGTGTACATTTGTTTGTGTTTACCCCTACAGCAAAAGTGTCTTGATGACAGGCCCCTCATGTATACTGTATATAAGTTAGTGGAGGGGTTTCGGTGACCCAAAAGCAATACACCGTGCCCACTGTTTACAAATGCAGGTTCATTAGCAGGCGTTAGCAACGCAAACCATTTCGCTAGCTTGTGTTCTCCTGCCCAACACCTGAACAGTGGCAGCTGTGTGTTTTATTATAAAGATTGATGCCTCAGTGTTTATCTGGCGTAAATTCTGCTGTAGGCCTACGCCAGTGCGCAGATCCTTTTTTGACAGACAGCGACTCAATATTCTACTTATACTCAGTATTCTATAAACACAAGCAGTAATCACCATAAATCATGTCACTCCCAGCACTTTAAACAATACGCTTGAAGAAATATTTTTGTAACAACAGGTTCATTTGTTGTTATTTCTGTCTAATTGTCAAGTTGTCACTGATGCCTGCTCTTATGACTCACAAGCAACACGCCCAAGTAATGGTCTCATTGGGGGAAATTTTCCTAACCCTTCACATTAACTTATGGATGCCTAAAGAACAGTACCCGTTTACACTCAAAACACTGATACTTCCAGATCCATTTTGGAAAACAACCTGGCCTGATATCTCACCATCTTTCTCACTGCCAGACAAAATGATGGAAACCAATGTTAAAGCATCATGTTAAAACAGTGTTACGGGGAGGGGACTGACTTCCAATGCTGGCACACACTGGACAATAACCTTGTGCAGTACTGTGTGTCTGACTTTGCTAAGCCTTTGCACATACAGTATAAGAAGCAGGCCAAATCCCATAACTGGAACAGCCCCAGCTACATTAGAAACTACAGCCTGCCAGGGATCACCGGCCTGGGAATAAAGTGGCATAAATTACATTGCTAGAACCCAATCTAATCTCTCTTTCCAACCCTGAATCTCAAGCTTACAGGTGTGTTTTCTCACACTGTCAGCAAAGTTTCGGTCTGTTATTTTTGAGTTATTATCAATGTCCACATGGTGTATTTGTCCTTGACTTGAACCATAAATAAAAAGGACACTGGAGGCCTCTGGTAAATACGACAAACATCTTCGGGAAGATGAAGCGCGTGCTAGCTTCACTGTTGGTGCTGCAGGCCTGCTGTCTGTCATGGGCGCAGACTCACAGTGGTGTAAATGCCACCTGGCTTGAAGCTCCTACCACAGAGAATGCTAAAGAGGAAGGTGACCAGGGTCAGTCTGAAGAGGGGCTGAAGCTAGACATGGAAGCTCAGCTCCTAGCTCTCAGAGACATGGTGGTGGAGCAGCGGGTGGAGCTGTGGCACACGATAGCTCGAGTCACTGCTGCAGAGAGCCTGGTAGAGGCCTTGCAGAGGGAGAATGCAGGTTAGATAATTATGTACAGTACTGACTATGATGTATGTTCAGCACTTAAACATTATCTTGTCCTCTTGTTCCAGCCATGGAGGCTAGGATCAATATAGCAGAATGTCTCGCGGAGGAGCTGCAGATGGAGAATGATGGTAAATATGATCTGAAGCGAGGTACACGGCGTGTGAGGAAGGGGCCTCGAATGATAATTATCTGGATTACATCTTGATTCCTTTTGCTGCAGCTCAAGCTATGGAACTTGGAGTTGCTCAGACGAGGCTAGGAGTCCTGACAGACAGGTTGAAAGGCAGCGAGAGCCATGTTGAACAGCTGCAGAAACAGCAGGAAGGCACGCTGTCCAAAGGATAATATATAAAACATAGCACTGAACATACAGGCTGTGTGTTAATGCCGTGTAAGGATTTATTTTTGTTCTTTTTATTCAGGACAACAAAAAGCAGTACAAGAGCTACAAAATACAAATACTGGTAAAGGTTTCTTTATATCCTCATGCATTTGTATGTGTGTATGCACATGTACAGTAGCCTAGTACAATCAGTATGTGTGTGTGTGTGTGTTTGTTTTATGTATAATAGCATTATTATCTGTCTCACAGCTAGCAAAGTTGCGTTTTCTGCTTCTCTTTTGGAATCTGGCAATGGCAGTGTTGGAAGTGACAAAGATTACATTAACTTAATCTACAAAAATGTCTTCACTAACATTGGAAATCACTACAACCCAATTACAGGTAGAAGGAATAGCAGGATGTTCTACTTCATTGCCAATTATTTTGCTAAGCGAACTATTGCACTAGCACGTGTTAGCAAGCTGCTAATGTGACATGTCTCTTATAGGCTACTTCACTGCACCAGTAGATGGAGTCTACTTCTTCAGATTCACTGGCCATATAGCCCATTCATCATTTTCCATGGGGTTAAGGCTGTTTAAGAATGGGCTTCCGGTTGTTTTATCAGCGGACCGCGCAACAGAAGTGTCAAATGACGCTGAGGACAATATATCCAATGGCGTCGTATTGCTCTTAAAAGCAGGAGACTTGGTTTCATTACAAGTTTTTGGTTATGTCTGGGATGATGACTACCATAGAACAACATTTAGTGGCTTTCTGCTCTTTCCTCTGTGAGAGCTTTAGCTCATTTTGTTGAGAAACGACAAAACCTAAATCATCCCAAATCAGACTATAACACATATTTATATATAATAAATATGAATTGAATTCATATATGAATATATATTTCTGCTGTCATCGTTGTTATTGCACTCAGATATGATAGCAACACTGCCTCTGCCATTCAAAAGTGAGAATGAGGGCAAGTTCTCAAACACTGCTTTTAACAAAGCCCTGCTTGAGGTAATGTGGACACGTTACGTTATGAAATAAAAGGGAGGGGGTGTTGCAGAGCCCCGACAAATTCCTGAGATAAATGTGGGAGAAAATGACATCTAATGAATGTAATCATTGTTTCCTCTGATGGTGATTCACATCATAAACCCCCCGGAATGCAGCTGCATCAGTGTTTGAGCTTTGGCCCGATACGTTCAGACGCTTTGTTGTGCAGTCATACAGATCATGCGTGCACAAACACACACATGCACACACCTCAGTCATCTGATAGCCATAATCAACACACAACAAGGGGTTTGAGTACAGTAGCTCACGTCGTAGGCACTTCTTTTCACTGCCACTGGCTGTGGTGTGTGTAGTGTTACTCTTTCCTTTGTACGTCTCACACACACACACACACACACGCCATTCACTCTGTTTATTTTATCTTCACTTCTCAATACAAACACACAAACATACACACACACACACACACACACACACACACACACACACACACACACACAGGTTTACACACTATTTTCAGTTGGTTTATTCTGTCTCCCACAGTACACTGGGGAAGATGGATCAACGAGCTAAGATATCTTTGTCTATCAAAATGCTCTCAGTGTGCTCACCTGTCACATCTATATCAGAACCCATGGCAGCAGCACTGCAGAGCATAGAGACTGTACATACCATAAAGTCATTCTGAAGAAATTGTAAACTTAATTTTAACTCAACTTCATATTTTACATACAGTAAGCTAATGAGATTTGGTATTAAATAAACATCATTATTTTATTAGCAATATTATCAAATAAGTAGAATTAGAAGAAGAAGTAGAATTAGTAGAAATTTTTAAATTGACGATATATACAAGGTATTAACTGTATATAACTGTGAGTTAACATATTTTTATATAAACTGTCTACTATAGATATAGATTTAGTTTTTTAAAGGAGGCAGAATGTAAATATATACCGGGATGAACAATCATTTTGCACACCAAATGAACTTGTTAGTCAGCTTTGCAAACATTTTGAAAGTGTGTTTTGAAGAAACATGGAAGACAGTGGCGGCTCATTACGTAGAGTGATGACCTGAACCTATGTGCTTAACCCACGTCAAACCACCAGCAGGTGGGCTCACTCTGAGATAACAAAGCTGCAGCAGTCGAGGGTCGAGAACGACATTGCATTCACTGATGCGGTTGTGTTTTGGAGCACCCAGGTAAAATGGCATCCAGAATCAAGCAAGGGTGTTCAGAGAAACAATTTACCACTGTTTATGGAAAGTGCCTGGAGTGCATTGGAGACACAGTGTCTCCTTTGAATCTCATGAGCTGTTTAGCTCATACCTGCAGCAATGCTACAGAGGAGTGTTCCTAAAGACGGATCAAACAGCTGCCAATATGAAAAGGACTGCCATATCCTCTCTGTACCCCAGGCTGTATGAAATGAATACAGCTTTTCTGGCTTATATCTCCCCCTCTTATATACATCTCTCTGGCTGGAAACATTCTTCTTCATAATTGCCTTTAATTCTATGTTAGGTGCCTCACTGCCACTATTAAGGGGTAAGCTAAGCCAGGGAAACATTTCTAACCTTTGTTAAAGTCATCTCGACTTTCATTTAGTGGTAGCGCCATTGATCCATCTCTAAGAATACAAAAACCCTTGAGATGGTGGGTGTACACACAATGTTTACAATATTCATATCAACATGGCATATTTTAATTGTCTATCCAGGCGCTGCTGAAATCCCCATTGGGTCATAATTCAATGCCCGATGAATCAGTGGTTTGAGAAAATGTGCTTTGGTTAAGTCTTAGTGGGAATCAGGAAATTCCCTATACAAGAACCTTAGTCATCATGTCACCGGGGAAAGAATCTTTCATCCACAGTTTGTCTTGTCTCTTGGATCTTCAGGTGTGAAGGCTCATCAGGTGTGACGGTCATGAGCAGGTTGCGTGCCATCGATCTCTCACTTACAGGCTGACTCTGGCATAGGGTTCCACTGAACTGTGAATGTTAGGGATATGGGCTGGGCGCAACACAATACATTAGGTTATGTTAAAAGTCAAGAGCTGCACTAAACTACACTAATCTAACTGTTAATTAACAGTAATATATATTCATTGTGTGTGTGTGTGTGTGTGTGTGTGTGTGTGTGTGTGTGTGTGTGTGTGCACGCGTGCGCAGTAATGGGCCTGTATAAGCTATTTTATTAAAAGCCAACTAATCAGATTTTGAAAAACACATTGCTTACAGTACTTCTGGTGTTACTATTGTAAGCCTCATGAAAAACATCATGAGCAACTTCATGAGATTACCACCATATTGTATAACTAATAATTATGGCAGTAATTCTACATAGCCAGGATTTAAAGTAGAATAACGACACACCTTAGTTAATTTTCTACGTATTTTAGAGGTAAATTAAAGACAAATCTAATAACAATACTGAGTATTTAGCAATATTGTAGACGCTACAAGCAATCTTCTGAGCCATTCTCTATGCTACAATTTGTGTATGAGTGTATTATGTACACAAAATACACAAATGTATTGTGCCATGTTAGTACGTCATTTATATGGAATGAAATTAGGATTGTCTTAAAAGGGAGTTTTGATATCGCTGTAAACATACAAAAGCCTTAGTAAATGATATTGGTGTTTTTTTTCCCACTACAAAAACTTGTCTGGCACAAGCTTACAGTAGGCCCCAGGGTTAGCTAACACCAAACGTGCATTCCTTTCTGCCTGATTTAAAAGCAAACTCTGATCTTTCATTTATGAATTAACTTGATCAGCAATGAGCAGCAGGCATTCTTTCATCAAATAAAAATGTCATATATGTAAAGGCAGCAAGCGATCTTCTGACCATTCTAAACATGTATCTTTAAAGTTGAATAATCAGAGATTTAGTTTACTTGAAGGTGAATTATTGAGTGTTTTTACGATGCATTTGTGACATGGTTAATTTTGATATCCCTTATGATTCCTTTTGTTTTTAATGTAAACATTCTGATT
>JAODUG010000022.1:3099323-3112047 GCA_027564795.1 Aphredoderus sayanus | reverse complement strand
TGATTCACCTTAATTGATGTATTGCCTTTAATTCTGTGTTTTCTGTGAGCTGAAAGTGCACAAAAACTCAACAGTACACACAAACACACACACCTACACACACTCAAACACACGTGCGTGCATGCACAGGGCGCGCCTCAGATCCAGCTGTCTCCATGGAAACATGTCCCTGTACCGTGGCCAGGGCCTGAAGATGCATATCTCCTCTGAATCCTGAAAACACCAGATTGTACTGCAGTGCATCGCAATGAACCAGACAGTCGAGGTCTACAGTTCATATGCACACAGGAATGCCTTTACCTTGCCCTTATTTTAAGACCATGAATTATCTTATAAAATGTTAAGTAACATTTTGTTATATTACTATGATATAACTGCCACTCTAGTATAATGATATATTATTTACAGTAAAAATAAACAATATTGTCAATGATGGAAAGTTTTGAGCTTTTGTTGGCGCTGTCTAATCTCTGGTGACATTTGTGTTATGGGTGGCTTAAAACCACTTCCTGCTACAACTGTGTTGACAGGTATTTTGTGAAATTGCAGTTCCAGAAAACATATTTTTTTATTATTTTACAGTATGGATAAATGCACCACCACATCACACACTCAACTGTTTTGAGTGACACACATCACGTTCTGACTGATAAACTATTACAGATTATCTGTCATTGAAACCGCTATACTGAACCTGGTTGCTGAGTTATGATCTTGTTGCTTTCATTTTTCTGTTAATGCGGTAATCCGATAACCATACATTTACACCCCAGGTCATAGTTTATATTTTTAAATGCATGTGCATGCAATAAATGTGTGGGTTGGCCATAGGGGAGCTTTGTAGGGGGAGGAGTAGAGAAGAGGGAAGATGAGTGAAACACAGCCAGCATTTAGTGAGGTTTGGTTACTTATAGCGCAAGGGTAATCCTGGACACAAATCAAGGAGTATCCCTTTAACATGCTAGTAAACATACTGTACATAAATATTGAACGCATATAATGGATACTGTGTATACTGTACATTTGCTTTTATCTCAATCAAGTTCAGAGAGAATGGAAAAACAAAAAGTATCTAACTTTCACTGCTGTGGTTTCTCATCATGCACCACAGCATATTTAAGTGCTTTGAGGTTCTGCCTTTAAATGACCAGGGTTACCTGCAGGGCTGTGTTTTTCTCTTTTTGTTCTACTCTGCCTCATTGACTCTAATATGGGCTTCCTGAACAGGTTATATCCAGACTTGTTCACACAGGAGCTGATGACTCAAAATGATTCTAGGATGCACAATGAGTATGCAGACGTTTATAGGCTCTGAAAACAACGTCATTTATTTCATCCTGGGATTCTTTAATCAAACATTAAAGGATAAATGCAGAAAACAGATCAGGTCTAATTAGAGTGTTTTGCAACTGTACAATCATATAATGTAATATTTCCCAAAAACATGGCTAAAATACAATGTGCATTTGAATGGGAGTGCTACAACGCAAAATGTTTGTCATATTGATGATACCAAAATACTATAACTACAGAAGCCCTAAATATAAATGTAAAGAACTTATTAGTTAACATCCTTTTATAAAATAAAATTAGCAGGTTTCACAGTGACATAATGTCATGTCTATATTAATGTAAACTGATAAATATCACGTGACCCTGGTTAAGAAGCATTCAAAGAATACACCAGTGGAGTTGGCTGTTGGTGTATCAGTCTATTGATCAATGGGCTGTGATCCAGGTGTGCTCATCAGCTTTCCACAAGTGCCAACCATCCTGAAGTCTCGGGTCCAAAGCATTCCACAGAAACACCATGGTTCTCTCATAGCCAACTATGGAATGCATACTGTCTGCTCTAAGTGGTTTGAGAAAGGGTAATACATTTTATGTGTATGAGCAATGGGCAGAGTTGTATGATGATGAAAAGTTGGGGCTTGTCTTGGAAGAAATAATGTCATCTTAATGAGCTTACTTCAAGTGTTATTACAAAATACATTTTTACGTCATACAATTTTGGACTGCTGTGGCATGTTCACAAAAGAAACAACGCCAGGGGACATTGAGAAGCTTTATGTACTGTATTCCCAAAAATACTATAATTGCCTTCTTTTTGAGTGCTCAATGTTTACAAAAAGTAGGCTATTTAACATTTTTGAGTTTCCCAATTTCCAGTAAGGAATGTCATCACCAAGCCAAACATATTTCTAGGCGGGAAGCTCTCATTACACATCCTAGTTTCAAATCATTGCACTTTAAAAAGGATGTTCACTTCCAGCACACAAGAATGGGCAGATATCGCTGCATGTTGTGAAGTTGTGTGGCATGCATATGGAAGCAGGTAGGCTATGCCCTAAGTAAACGTTAGAATGTTGGCAATAGACGAGATGATGATAAACAATGACGAATAAACAATGTATTAACCACCCAACCCAACCAAATTCAACAAACAACAAACCCCACCGTTTTATCTTGTGGATGGGTTCACTACAGTAGGCCTAGAGTAGCTTAATACTCACATTGGTAACTGAAATGTAATACTACAGGCCTGCTGACTGCTGTGTGCACATTATTTGATAACAGAAGACAACACTGCGACTCATGTCTAATCAAAGACTAGCGTTTAACGGAGATGGGAAGACTCAAAGTTAAATTGGTGCGTTCTCTGTTGTCAATGTGTGTGGAACAGCATGCAACAGCAGCAGCAGCACATTTATTGCTGCTGATCTCCTCCACATGCAATGAGTATTCGTTGTGCAAATAAAGGTATGCAGGTCGGCGCAGAACACCGAAGGAATGCGAGCCTCTTCTCTTTACTGAATGCATAAATTCAAGGAGTCCAAACATACGCAGACAGCGCTTGCTGTCCATGAGTAACCCCTGGAAGCATGTTGCCAAACATATATGAACGGGCACTATACTGCACTCAGTCAATCCCAACAGCGATGCTGGGATGATATCTCTGTCAGTGCAGCCCTCTTAAGATGGAATTACTGTCATAGTTGGCAGGACGACTCTCTTTAGTTGATAAAAGAGGTGTTGATAGGAAAGCATCTGGCCGGCTACTGGTGTCGGGACGCTCCAGACAGGTTCTGCTCTCAAATCTTTCATGTCACACTCAACATCTGTTTTGAGCGGTGCTAAAGTTGTAGAAGTTTGTGTTGTTTTAAATACTAGGCCTAATTGTTTTTGTGTGTGTGTGTGTGTGTGTGTGTGTGTGTGTGAGAGAGAGAGAGAGAGAGAGAGAGAGACAGTACTGTATGTGTGTGTGTGTGTTTGTGTGCTTTTGCGCGGACTCTGTAGAATACTGTTGAATATGATGCATACAGTATATGAACTACTGTATCAATTCATGAGTTTTACAGTGAAAAAATGGCTTGTGTTCATCTGAATCTGCTGCTGAGATCTCAGATAACAGGGTTTTTCCTCACCACTGTTGCCCAAGGCTTGTTTTGGAAAGGGTTTGATTGATCACCTGGATTTCAGGAGGAATCTGAATCTCACACAATTAAACACAACTCATGGAAGACACCACAGAATAAGAAGGTGTTGGATAACGAGAGTTTATGACGTTTTCATGATTTGAGCACACATCAATGTTATATCAAGACTGGCGGCCCTTTTTATGGTTTACACATCTGTCAACCGTGACTTAACCCATGTTGGTTTTTGCACTACATTGACAACTGTGTATCTTCTCATTACTGTGCACTCTATCATGCAGAAGCTGACAAGTTTGCAGATTTAGATTAATAAGCGTTGACATCTTCACACACAATGCTATCAAATAGTCAGATAAACAAATAGAGGTAGGTCACTTAACCACCCCCCACATACCATACACTATACTGTATTTCTATATGTGCTCATCTCTCCACCTCGATCTCTCTCTCTCACTTTCTGTGTCTCGTTCTTTCACTCAGATATGGCCAATTGCTGGAGGGACTGAAGCCATTTTTCATGTAATTACAGGAAACCTGCCTGACTGGCTCTGAGGCAGCTTGTGAAAGGAGGGATCTAGGCGTTCTTATACTGTACTGTACATCAGACCAATTGCATTTTGCAAAGGTTAATTCTCTCTGTTTTGCCTTCATTTAGTGGTCCATCTCACATTTAGCACCATAGGTGTGTTTGTGTTAGAGTAAACCAGTTGTCAAAACAGGCAAACCAACCTACAGTGTCTCCATCACATGCGGATAACCACCCTCAAAACGTACTTTTTTAAGTAAAATACTATTCTGTAACATGAGTGTGTTTGAACTGGGTGGGGTAACAGCATTGGACAGATGCCAAAGGATTCACCTGCAGTTGTATTGCTTGTGTTTAGTGTCTGTAAGTCAGTTTATATGCAATTAACACACATCCACTGGTTGCTGTGTTAGAATTGATCCTGTTCTCATACTGAGCCTCAATACTGCCGCACATGCATGTGTTTTCACGGCAGTGGACATTTTCCATCATTGTAGCACAAACATATATATCATCATACGTCCCAATGCTGACAACCACAGTCTGCATACAGAGGGACATTGGTAGTGAGGAATTTCCCCCGCGGACACATCAGCACTACCTTCTAGCACTGCTGTCTTTAGGGTGTGCAGCAAGTGGAGAGAAGCTCTGAGGTAATGTTTGTGTCTGTCTTTCCTCAATATAAACCTGTCAGGAGGTTATTGAAGACCCTGTCATATTCTGACTCTGTTTTTCTGAAATGTCCAAATAGAACCAGGATCCAGACAAAAAAGTCTGTCAAGCATGGTACAAAATTGTTGTTAATTAATTGGCTTAATTAATTGTTCACCTACTGTATAATATACAGTATATTAACAAACAGCTTCACACTGTTTTGGTTCCTGACTCTAGGGGGCGACTGTTCCCTGGCTTTCTTTGCCATATGGTCATTCTCTTATTAACCTATACTGTATATGGGTAGAACTATTTCACATCGCACATTTATTAAGCCAATATGATTAAACACCACTACAAAGAAGGTAGGTATACAAATCACCTATTAGAAGCCTGCAGATTACTCTCTGAAATGGCCAGCCTTTCTGTCTGATGTGCTTCAACAAATTGCTCCAGTAGGGATTTTTCCTGTGATGACAAGTCAGCCTGATCTTTTAAGAATAAATCCCTCAGGAAACACACTACTCTGTCTCTATAAAAAGATGAGTGGGGAGCACTCAAGTGTGTTTGTGTGTCTTTGTCAGTGTCAGCTTCTCCTGAGCTGTTCCTGTAAACGATTGCCTTGTAGACTGTAACCTTTGAGTGTCACTGCATTTCCAACATCATGGCTCTGCTGTTCCCCTTTTTGAACCTCATTGGCCATGCGGTTGGATATGACTCCATCATTTCAGCATGAGGCTTCACTATGCTGTATGTTCTAGTGTTGTTTGATGTCTTAACTTGTCTCCCCCCAACTTTACCTTTGAAGGTCTGCTACCTGTAGCAAGCTTCCACCTGTTGTAGTCCACACTCTTGCTGTGCTTGTTTCCAGCTATCGCCTTTCAAGCTTCATCTTGCTAACACATTTGTCTTGAGCATTTATGGATTATCATTTCTGCTCCCAGAATTGTGGAAAAGGCTTAAAAATACAAACATTCAGCTACCTACTTAACTTTTCAATGTGTTAAAAGTGTAAAAGGTGCATCAACGTATTATAAACAACAAAAACAAAGTAATTTTAATGTAGGAACATAATATCTTTTTAAATTCTATTGGAATGCATTTTGAATAAAACTGCAGTAGAACAGTAACATGTATTTTATAATAATCTTGTAAATTACCAACGTTGTGACCTCTCAGGCAGTCTTGAGTCTTGACCACCCCCCCCCCCCCCCCCCCACACACACACCCACACATACACATACACACACTGCCTTAAGGGGAGTAAAACTATAGCCATATGTCATATAAAGCTTTATTGATGGGTACTCTATATTGTATGATTAATGCCCAGTATACTTTTCAATTTTTCTTTTAAGCAGAAACCATCTCAAGTATGTGGAACGACTTCCTCTTCATACGAGTTTCTGTAAGAGTGGATGCCTCTTTGTTGTCCTGTCACTAGACACCTCTGACTATACGTGATTTATGAGGGAAACGATCGGTGTCTGTGTGAGCTGACAATAACTCCACCTCCTCTTTGTTCCCAAGCTCCTCGGTAGCTGGGGGATGTGAGGAGAGCACGGTTACATTGCTGTACCAACTGCTCTTTTGCTGTAGGGACAACAGCATCCTTCCCTGTACAGCCTATATTCTAAAAACCTGTTCAGTAGTCTCCTTCTGTCTACACGTCCTACTAATGTCTCGCTGTGCACTGCAAGGTCATTTGCCTGCAAAAGGAACGCGGAATCAAAAGACTTCCTGTCAGAAGGCCTTTTGGGGGTGTTTGTCAGTTTGGCACAGTATCAGGAGCCAGGCTTTCATACTATGGGATTTAATGGCCAACTGGAGACACAAACTAATGAATGGCTAATCAAAAACCACCGGGGTCATAGCTCCTCTTCTCAGCATCCCGATAGACAACAGCAAGATAACAATAAGACACAGCAATGACCATAAATCAACACAGCATATAGGTAGAACATTTAGAAAATAATTAAGGGCTAGTGAAAGTAAGATTCTCTCCCCTTCATTGTCCTCTCTATCCTTTTCACTTTTGTCCTGCTCTTTATCTCATTACCATCACTGAAGCTGACCTCCGAGCAGCAAATCCAGCTTTGTTCCCTTGCCCCTCAGACAAACCTTTGACCCTGCGCTGAACTGTAGAATCATCCACCACTGTCGCAGCCTCCATTCCAACTCTATGGCCATTCAGCTTCAATTTCCAACACAGTCATCCCCGCTCCAAAAGGATTAGAAGCACTTGTAATGGTCCTGAATACTGAATATTGTGTATAATGCAGGGAGTAGGACATTGTTCTATACATATCATTTGAGAGGAGTTTAATATTTTTGGGGGGCTTTTGGGGAATAATTTAGATCAATAAATGTCACCAACACTTCTTGATAAATTGTTACCAAACCTTCACTATCAGTGTGAAAGGTTTCATAAACAAATGTTCTTAATTTTAATTATTCTATTTATAAAATGTATAGCCAAGCGAAACGTCATACTGATAATGAATACTGTATGTATAATGTGGAAGCAGGGAATAGTTTCAAAGTAGGAGCGTGACCATGTGATAGCACCAAGGAGATATCTTTATTGAGGCCTTTACCATGTTTACAGCCAACATTGGCTGTTATTTATAGGCAGCCAGGGCGCATCAACACCATTAAAACGTGCTGCTTATAATACGGGAGATGTATATGTCACTAGAATACAATATGCAATGAACTTGTATGCAATTAACTATCTATAGCAGAACAAAGTGTTTTCCAAGTCCTTTTGTCAAAAATGCATACAAAAGAAATTGTTTGTTGTATGTTTTGCCATCAGAATTGAGGGTTATACTGTATATCAAAAGGTATACATTTAGGTATCGTTTTACTTCCTTTAAGTTGAATCTGAGGGTATATCCATCGCTTGGCAAAACGTGAGTGGGGAGCAGGAGCAGATTAATGATATAATACCTCTGACCACACGGTTTAGTTATTTAAACTGGCAGCATCAGTTCAAATTGTTTCATGGCTTTCTGCAATGATACATTTAGCAGCAAGTCTGGACAGGTTACAAGATGCTGGAGGAGAGCATTCATTGCAACTCCCTCTAAACCTTTCAGCCAAGAGACATGAGTGTGGAAGCTATGACACCATCAGTAAAGTACACGCAGAATGTTTACTTCACAATGACTTGTTTGTGCAACATCTGTGGTGTGTGGCGACGCTGCTTGTGAGCTAAAAGAAAGCTCAAATTGCTGTGCTTTTCAAAGTAACTGATTGATGTTTTAATAGACAGGCCCAGGAGATTATGGGAGATCTGGCTGCATTTCCAGTTTCCTTTCAGTATTCATGCCCTGTTGTTCAATGCGCTGTGTGCCGAACCGGGGAGGCGACTGCTTTTGAGTGCGACAACGTTTCGTAATAGGTTGGTAACCACCGGGTGAAACAGAGCCTCTGCTGCAAATTGTGAACCTAGTTCCATTGTCACAACAAGAGGAAGCAATCAAATCAAGTTCTAGAGATGACAGACACCTTTCATTATTTTGCGAGAAGGGCAGGGCAGTCAAGTTGACGGACTGGTTAAGAAGCTATAGCTTAATACTGTATTTCCCAAGTGTCCCTGAGACTTCTGGGGTTATGGTGAGTTTGGTGTTTTTGTTCAAAACATCCCGTGTCAGCACGCATGAGGCGACGGAGGATTACTGTAAGCTTGGCTCAGGTGGCGTCTCCTTGGGGAAATTGGGGGTAAGACATGAGGGCCCTCCATCACCCTGTTCCAAACCACTGCAAAAACAAGGAAAAGTATCCTATGGGGTGAGGAGATTGTTTTAAGACGCATCATTATACATAAAAGCTCATCAAAGGCCGACATGAGTACTGTTCTCAGATGCATGTCTGCACCCTGATTACATATTTATTACACAAAGGCCGGCTGAACGAGTCGATATACGTATTCAAATCAACTTGAATGACTCCTTTAAAATCCCCTAGGGAGAAGATCTGGCCTGTGCTCTCTAAGATTGCCTTCCTGCCACTGACAATAGCACAGTGCTATCTGACCACCCTGTTTCACTGTAAAATCAGATAGACCATGGGAAGTCAGATAGACTCTCTGAGGGCCGCTTTGAGGCAAAAACATTTGTGGAGCTCTCTTGTGTGGAGTGGATATTGTCAGCTATCTCTGCCTTCCATCTCAGAGGCTCAAACACTGCAGTGTTAAGAGAGTGCACTGCTAAGCTTTGTGCCCATACAGTATCTCTGGAATCACATAAAGACAACCTTGTGCTCTGCAATTTACTGTGCAGGGCTCAGGTGCTTGTGCATGTCTCAACCAGAAACACAAAAGTATGACTGACAGAATCATGTGTCAGAAGATTTATGGTCAGAGAGCGAAGGGGGAGAGTAAAAGTAGAGAGTGCATATTCTTGCTCCTCCTCCTTCTCCTTCAAATTATTGTCTTTAGCGGTGTCCCCCCTGTTTGAGTGAAATGACTGAAACTGGTGCAGCTCAAAGAGAGCCTAGGTTTGTTTTGAAAGAAACAACTGCACAGTGTTTGCCCTGAAATTGTAAGTCACTTCCCAATTCATTTTGAGTCCTGCTGATGCTAAGATAGCAACACAAAAGCCAATATACATAATGATCCTTGGAGGAATGTTATTTATAGGCCTAGAGATTATGATAAATGGATAGCCTATGCAAATGTCTAAACTACGCAGTACATTATGTGAACTTAAAGTTTGGTGTAAGTTAATCATGTCAATATAATATGATGTTTGGAATGTTAGAAGGAATATTAATAAGATACATTTTGCCATGTGTTTGGAACTGGCTAAATGTACAATAATGCTATGGGGTTATGTGCATGCAAGTGTTAAACATCTAATTTGTGGCATACTCCAGCAGGTGTAATATTGTATAAGAAAGCAGGATGGAGCATGTTTTTAATGTGTTTGAAAAATATAATAGTTGACTTTGATGCTAATTGCTGGCTGGAGTTAAGTACTGGTCTGCCCTAGCGTAACAGGTCACAGGAGCTGATACCATAGAAGCCATGGCAGGTCTCCAGCAATAACACAGTGAATGAGCCAGACAACCAACCATAAATCTGTAGCTACCACCAATTTCCAAGTACCGCAGGTGATATCTGTGTGTGCCCGCGCACACACTAGCGAGCATTTGCATAAGCAAAACAACTCCAAAGGTTGAAGCAGCCCCAGCTTCAGAGCAACATGCATATTACACCCATGAACATCTTGGCATGGTCTTAGTCCTGTTTATAGAGAAACACAGCTAAGAGTATAATTAGCAATTCAGTGATCCTGCAGGCTGTCTGACTTAGGCTACCATATCAAAGAAGGTGGTGTTTTGTGTTTGTGACTCAATGGAGATGGGGCGACTATAGTCTTTGTGTAGTGGTGGGCCTATTTTGCACCTGACGGGCAAAGCAAAGCAGGTGGATTATTTAGAATGCTAGCACTTGTTTGACGAGGCACACGTTAATACAAAACATTGATGGTGTTAAGCTTGGCTAGTAATCAGTGCTTTTTGGAGCCCAGCTGTCCTTAAGAGTGCCTTCACACATCTGTCAATTAAAAGCGTGGGAGTAAACAGGTGACCTGTATTGGAGCCCCTGAGACGTAAAAGGTGGAACTCCTATTCAGGCACTTACAGACACCAGATAATGTGATGTCCTTCTTCCACACAATCCTAGTTTGAGTTCAACCAGGGCTGTTCGGGCAGCTGACTATTGTTATGCGGCTATCTTTTGTGGCAATATTATGAAAGCTGAATGCTTTTTGTTACACAATGAAGCCTTATTATCCCTTAGATAGTATCCTCTTCACACCCTTTTGCCTTTATTCTGAGGGCTTCATATCAATGCCACTGACACATTATACGGTAATCTGCAGTGAGTTTGAGCTTCTCATATGTCACAACTGTTTCACTGGGAGAAATAACTCAAAAGCATCCACGAGAAAATGCAATCAAATAAAGTTCGGCTGAAACATTTGCAGTGAAAATGGTAGTTTTACTGATTCCAAAAGGTTTCTGTAGGGTGCACATTTTTTCACCAGCGCCTTGGGCCCGTCATGTCCACTGCACTTCCAGGCTGCTGGGAGAGGAATCTGTAACGACTGTGGGCTTTAGCATCGTTAACATTTCTCTGACACGTAGCCCGGCCTCTCTTGGAGACTGCCCCGCATTTTCTCTGCTGCCCCGGAGTTGTTGTAGCAACTATTGGCCCAGGAGTGAATGAAGCAGATGTGTCGAGTCATCTATCACCTGACAGCTCCCACTCCTCCAAACTGAGCAAGTCATCACCATGACAGTCAGGCCGACCAGCCTCATCAATTACACCGGTACCCTAGCATTAGAGCACAAACACTTTTCTCATCCGACACATTCAACCGCTTCCCAGTCTGCAGGACGGGCCCTCAATTAAGCCTGAATGACTTTCCCCCTCAACGAACATCTCTCTTTGTGCCGTGCTGTGGCTCGCACACATTGCCCTTGTAGGATGTGCCTTTCGGAACCTGATTTATCTTTGGGGATAATTATGTGATATCTGAGAACATTTATGTTTAGTGTTATGACACTATTAGAGGCAACACGCCACAATGGCAATATCATTTAGAATAAACAATTTACTTTACAGTTTAGTTCGTGTTGTGCACAAATGTATTAAAGTAATACATTTGTGGCATTTCTCATTCATACATCAATAAGTTAACTCAAGTAAAGGAACATTTTACAAAACTACACAGGGATCTTCTGTTTAATGTTATATGCCCACATGAATGTGTCAGAATGAGATCTGTATGGGTAGACAATAAAAAAAACTCACACACCAAACAAAATCAAACCCCCAGAGTCGTGTCTTGTTAGTGCTATTCTGTTCTTGTATTCAATCAGTAGTAGTCACGAAACACAGTAAACACAGCAGTCTGAACACAGCCACACAGTTCCTGTTACATACAATACACAACTATGGCAGTGACAGCAGGGGCCGCAATATACAATAACAGCAGTTTTTTATAAGGATTTAAAAAAGGGGATGCAGGGAAGAACTTGACACTGAATATGTAAGAGATATAAATAAGACATTCATATAAAAATAGCCTTTTACAAAATATACTCTATCAACCAATATTTACCAAAAGAGGAATATGTGCCTGCGTTTCTGATCAGTGAATATGCCCTCTGTTAAGATAAGTCAGCTTAAAGTGAGTGTTGGCTGCTGAAGAGGATCAGTAGCGCCAAGTGTTATACCTCAGAAAGTAGGATTCTCTCAACTAGCAGCGAACAGAGGGAAGACAACTTTTGAGAAGCTCAGAGTAAGTAGCCATCACTGGCCATCTCAGAAACAGCATTATTTTACCATTATTATCATTATTATCATTATTATTATTATTATTATTATTATTATTATTATTCCTGGCTGATTCAATTTCAGTGTATTTACTATGGACTAGTTTTGATCGCATTAAAAAAGAAAAAAACCTTCCATCATCTAGCTATTGTCGTTCCATTATTGGACAAAATCAGTAGTTGTTTGTTTTTCTTGTTCAAAGAATAAATTAATATTATTTACTTTAATCTCTAAATACAGTGTGTTACATATGTCCAGTGGCTGCGTAGTTTCACTTGTGCACCGGCTGAGCAGGGAACAGGGAACGGCGTGTGCTGTGCAGCGATCACACCTCACACCGGCAGTGTCCAATGTCCAACTCCTCAACGTCAACATGGCGTCCGTAGCTTAAAGAATTGACGTTTCGTCCCCAAGCCGCACGCACCGCGCGGCTGCCCAGCGCGCCCCCGTTTGCGCTGACTCACCCCGGGCAAACGCGAAAAAAAAAAGATAAACAAAGAAAAAAGAAAATCCATGAGGAGAGGTGAAGGGCTTCCGTGTGCAAAAGTCACGCTGCTCTGTACTCAACCCAGTCTATGTGCTTCCTTATTAGAAATGTCTGGGCTGCATACATAAGCAGCTATCTCAAACAGTTCCACCGAAACAGCTACACACGCACACACACACACACACACACACACGCGCGCTTACGTAATCCAATAAATACTCATTTGCAGGTGTACACCTCTGTCCTCTCGCTGCAGGTGTTGCACTTGA
>JAODUG010000022.1:3071794-3099223 GCA_027564795.1 Aphredoderus sayanus | reverse complement strand
CGCGCGCTTACGTAATCCAATAAATACTCATTTGCAGGTGTACACCTCTGTCCTCTCGCTGCAGGTGTTGCACTTGACGTAGCAGCACCACAGGAACTTGCAGTTACACTGCCAGACGCGAGAGTACTGGTGCGTGTTGTACCCGCGGCCACAGCACATCAGGTCACAGCCGCTGACCTGCTGCATCATGGTCTTGTTGCACACCCTGCCCTGGGTGCCCATGCTGCCCGTCACCATGTCTGCCTCGCAGTAGTTGGGGGACTTGTCTATGTACACCAGGTCCGTGTCCATGGGCTTGCGGTAGGAGTACGGCTTCTTGATCTTGAGGAATTTGGGCTGCTTGTTGCGGCTGGCCTTGACGGTCTCCACGTGAACGGCGTGGGCGTACTTCTCCTTCAGGAGGAAGCCCAGCTCGCGGAACTTGGGAAGCGTGGTCCAGCAGGTCTTGGTGGTGCAGGAGCCTGAGACGCCGTGACACTTGCACTCCAGCCGCATGTTCTTCTCCAGGACCTGGGCACAGGAAGCACTTGGTCAGACAGCAGCAGTTATAGGACACTGAAAACATGATATTTATCATTAACTTGTACTGTTCTCTCAAACATACAGTACTGTGTCTAAACTAAATGTCAGTGACATACTGCAATACATATGAATGCTTTCCCAAAGATTGATCCAGAAGTATATTTCTATTTTGTCAGTGGATCATTTCAAGATCACATTTCAAGATAGGGCATCATTATGACAATACAAATAAATACGGAGGATTGAACGATGTGTTGCCAGATAGCGGTGCACAACTGGCTACACAGAAGCCCAAATAATGTATCAGATTTCCCACTCTACGTGTGCAGTCACCACACACAACACCCAAATGTCAGTATTGGGTGTAAGGTGCCGAATGACTGGGATTATTACTTAATCCTGAACTGATGACAACGGGGAGAGCCACAGCCTGAACATACACACACAAATGTACATTTAAATGTCCCAAACCTAATGTGCTATGTATTTGGTGCACAGTACAGAACTATTACAGTTAATTTATAAAGTACCGGGAAAGAAAATAACAAGTTGTTGATTGCCCGCAAGATAAAAACACAATTAACCGGAACCTTAATAAAAAGATGTGTGAACCCGGACGATAAACCATTTTTCCTTCATTTCATAAAACCCTTGGCTTCGCCTCACTAATCCATCAATTGTCCTGTGACCAACCTTTGTGACAGCCTTTGTGTGGCCGTCTTCGACCTGAGAGCTGTGAACGCCACTCCTCAGTGTCACTGCTTCGATTAGCATAAATAAGCGGGGGGGGGGGGGCAACTATCAAAACACAGGGTCCATTTATAAGCCGGGAACAGGGCCGCAGAATGAAAACTGCTGATAGTCGGAGGCTAGCGCGGCCTCTTCAGCCTTCATTGGGAAGCAATTTAGCTGTCCAGATAAGCCAATGCGAATTCAAGCTCAAGAAAAGGCGTGCAGAAAGGCAACATTGATCGGCCCAGCACAATGGGTTGGAAGGGTCTTTTCAGTTGACGTGGCGACGTGTTGGTTGTGTGAATCGGGCCTCTGTGGCGCAGAGACAGAGGAGCCGGGTGACTTGGGGAGAGGTGCTTCTATCCTCGTCACTAGCCCCGGCCTCGCCCCAGCTGCTTGGCACACTAGTACACAGAATCTTTAACCTCCAGACTTACTGGAGTCTCTCCGTCTGTCTGTCCGCAAACATTCAGCAGCCACGGATGCACAGGAAGTATGAAGGGAGCATGTGAACTGTCCAGGAGGGCTCGTCTCTGATGTAAGGGATTATCTTTGCCTGACGCCTGTGATGGCATGGTACACAGCAATGGAGCCTCATGGGATCAAAGCTATTGCTGTTCAAAGCAAACTACTATTGAGCACATGTGCACATCAAACTAGATGTGGGTTTATGATATTAGATAAATAATGTGAGGGAATGCTGTAAAGGTAACTGTATACGTTCTGAACAGAGCGGAGTATGAGGGCCTGGGCAAATGCAATTTTGCACAGTGTCAACCTGCTTCCAGCGCAGATATCTGGGTTGTAATCAAACCCAGCCACTTAAACTGCCCCCCTCCCACCCTCTAAAAGCAACACAGTTTAATCTTGGCCCAGTTTCCCAGATCTTTAGCAAGATGTACTCGCACCAAACTATGATGGAGATTACTAACTCACTACAGCCAAAGGGACTTTGTTACCAAAGTGTTAACAATGATACCACACACTTGTTAATCCATGTCATTAGCCAACATATTGCCTTGACTGCTGTCATTTGTGTAACGTAAGCCTTAAACGATTGGAAGAACCGCCATTTGCACCCTGCCAATTAGCTATAAAACCAATCACGGTGAATGAATGAATGAATGGCTACACTTTGCTCTGATAACCTACCTTGCGTCCCACCTCATTGTTATGTAGGTTCATGAGTGTCCTGGCATTTTGTTTGACCTCCCTAGCATCGACGAACACTTTGGAGAAGCGGAGGCCGTAGCTGATGTCGGCTGAGCAGCCCCCCCACTTCCAGCCTTGTCCTTTGCTGTAGAAACCCTGCTTATCCTGGTCACAGCTACAGTCGCTCAGGTTCCCCTGTGTGCAGGCTGCTGTAATGGCATGGGCCACCCCTGCTGCGATGATGGCGTAGGTGAACGCAGCCTCCTTACTGCCTAGAGAAGGAGAAGAAGAAGAAGAAGAAGACGACCTGTATAAATAGTTGAACATTGACATTATTATTATCTCGGATGAACAACATTTTTACATAAAGGATAAAGTTAGAAAAACTGCCTGACTGTTCAGAGAAAATACCAAGTAGGTCAAAGTATTTTTTTATTGAAACAGATTGTACATTAACAGCAGGTGTGCTTACATCAGGTTTACTGACATCACTCAACAATTGGTCTGGTGGTCTGGAACCTGGAAACTGTCCTGCCTTGCAACAAAAGTGGCAGCCGGGGGGACGGTCAATAAGGAAGTATGAGTAAGAGAGTTGTTGGAAGGAGCTATTGATCAGATCAGAAACTGACATATTTGTGTAAGCTCATAGGGGACTAACACCTTCATCCTGGGGTTATCTCAGCCAAGTCCAGCGAACAAATCATTTACGCACAGTGGAGTGTTTGAATTATTGACGCATAACTAAAAGCTAACTTGTCCGCATTTACAGGAAGATCCCAAAGCGAAATTTCAGTCTAAATATAACACATAAGGAAAATGTTATATCATAATAAATACCAATAAAAAGCAATAGAAATCCATGAAAATCACTTGCTTTTGGTGCATATAATAGATCCATAATCTTAATTTGATATCTATCAAAAGTTATTTCAAATTGTATATCAGTTATATAATAAACAGAAATATTCGCTTTGTGAGCCTACCATGTTTTTTGACAAAATGTTGGATATTTTCCCTCGCTATAAAAAAGTAATATCAATTATGTGGCTGATTTTATAGTTAGTGGGATCTGAGCCAAAAAAGGTGGCTATAGTCTTCCAGATCTGCACATTTTCCTGTGCAACTGTGAGCACATGGATGGAAACAAAGGATGGTACCACCGTGAATTCTTCACACCCTGGTGAGCAGGAGAGGTTTAAAAGAGGGAGCGACTCCAATGTAAAAAAAAAAAAATACTTTCACATTCTTTATACCTGCTGCAGAGCCTGAAGTGAACATAAACATTGGTGTATGCATGTAAATATAATGCTTTGGGTAGAACAGTGAGCATTATGTGAGCTCACTGACTTCTCTCCCTGGTCTACAAGAAACAGTGCAAGCTGCAGAACCTTACAGCTTTCACTGGCATTCATTTACAACAATTCAGCTTCCACCTCTAATCTGATCAGTGAAACCAATCTATTTGGTATGGTTGTCCAAGCCATACACTTCTCTCCGTGGACTAATACTGCTCATTCATAAAGGGGCAGATTGCAAAACACCACTGTTTTCACTTGAACAGCATAAAGATAATCCCTTCTCACCAACAGAAGCTGCAAGATGGCCCCAAACAGCTGGTCCGGCCCACAAACTATTGTGTTTTCATATAACCTATAATAGAACATAACTGAAACAGCTCTATAGAAATGTAAAATAACATGCTTTAATCCAAAAGTTTTCATAAAATGTTTTTATGTTTATAAAATATCAAGCAGATGCACACTACCCATGAGGTATAAACATATCATTGTTGTTAGGTGTATAACTACTATTCACCTGCCTATATTCTTTGAAAAGTAACACCACAGTTGCCAGCAATCTTCAAAAATATAAAATGATCAAATGATCATGACATCAGTTTTAGATTAAACTTTGAACTACAGTTTGCCCACCTTTCAGAACATGCTACTGTATTGTCTGAGAAGTGACAACATTGATTTCAATCTTGTTTCTTTCTCTGACATATTCCCATGAGTGCAGTTGATTATGAGCTTGACTTCTGCTGTAACATATACCCGTGGAAAGATCCACATCCTTATAGTGAGAGCACCCATGACTTTACAGGATAAAGACCAGTGAATGTGTCTCTGGAGACTGCCGAGTTGAAAAGAGAGGCTGCCAACATTCACAAGAGCTTTGTTACAGTGCTGGCTTCAGATACCTTTTATACATGCTCAGAAAGCCTATTGCAGCTAAAAGGGCAGAGGAAAACTGGGCCTGGTGTAAATGACACTATATAGGTGAGATACAGAACAGAGTGGGTAAAAGACAAGCATAGTGATTGTCTTTGAAGCTTTTAAATAGGCTCATATATTATTATTATGTAGGTATATATAAATATATATTATTTGCCATCAGTTTATTTATTTGGGCAAAAGCATATTGCATTTAAAAAGCTGAATTATTTTTCCTCGCAGGGTACATAATCATGGTTGTCTTTACGCAAAATACGCAAAGGATGTGGATAGCTCATGCAGAGGTTTACTGTTCTTGTGTGTGTGTGTTTTTTTCTATTACAGAAAGTACATTTCTAAATGTAATCAAACTTTAACTGACAGGCAACATACCCACTTTCAACTCTTTTCCGAAGACTGTCCTCTCTCCTAGAGCGGAGCAGTTCCAGCGCCCGTTTTTGAACTGAAACTGGCACTCGTTGATACCCATTTGGGCACCCTCTCCAATGACGATAATGGCATCGGGGCGACTCTGGCAGATAATCCGTTGTCGCGGCGCCAAACCAGGAATCTTGTTACAGATTATACTCGCACCTAGGGCGACCACCGACGAGAAGCCACTGTGAAAGGAAAATAGAGGAAATAGGCTAGTCCGCAATATTCCAATTATAGCCTACTATTTTCAGTTTGCATCAATCACATCTTTGTTATTAATGAAAATGATTTCGTTCAGCTATACTCTGCCTATAAATATCTTAGGTGATCATTAACATTTTGACTAAGATTGAAAACAATATTTAAAACACTGTTGACCTATAGTATTTAATGAATAGGTATAATTGGATTTTTTTAGGCATGCTTGGACAGTCAACCCGAATAGCCCATATATCTTCTTACAAGGTCAGTCAGTCTTATTCCGCAAACTATAGCATAGACATCAATGGTTTGGCTGTTAATTTAACCTATTGTGTTTCGTGTATTTCCCTGTTAAAATGTCAATTTAAATTTGTTATGTGATCCAAGCTTATATTTTCTTCAATTAAAATATTAATTAGCCTACTTTATAACGTGATAATATTTGTAGAGTTGACAGCGGTAGGCTATAGGCCTATTATGAAATAGCATACGTTTTGAAGACCTCCAGGTGTGCCTCAAATTATCGCAACTTACCCTATTTTTAAATAAACAATTCCCAGGCAAAGTAAAACTCTTAAGATCCAACGCCGCGTTCTCCGACTCATTGTGCTCTCACGTTTAGTGTCATGCAACAATTTCTAGAGGTGATGAAAAGTTCGCCCGTTCTCAGATCGATGACCGCTCAGGTAACTCCAAAGGAATTCCGAATCACGAAGAACAGATTGTAGTCAAACGTATATAACGTAATCTTCTATAAAATTGATCAAAAACCTTTACGTGGTCCCTTTGCTGCACCCTCTTGTCATTGCGAGGGCGTCACAGGTAACCCTTTGGTAGGCAAGTGCGCCGCTGTGTTTATCTCTTTCTCACAGTTCCCGCAGCTCTTGGCTATATATCTGGATCATCTATCTGGGGCGTGTTCACATGGGGCCCCGGTGTGGAATCCCGCCAGGGCTGAATCTCAGCCTACACCAATGGTGTGATTTCATCTTGATTGATTGGGTAGGTAATTATGTGGCAAATTGAGACTTAAAAAAAAACGTTTCTATAAGATTAGATGTTAAATATAGGCCTATTGCCTATCTTATTTTAGCAGGCAAGTGAGTGAAACAGTAACCGATTTAATTAAACTAATATTCTATACTATTAAAGTACATACAGTGTATTTATTCTACTCATGTTTATTTGTGCCGTGTCTGCAATGATATTCACCTGGTTCTCCCTGCAGACGATACATCGAGTATAGACCTGAGCCGCAATCCGTTGAGATCTACCATTTGCTTTGCTGCCATCTCCCGGCAAAACGAAAAATTCCAATTAATATGTCCCTACATTCTTTCCGTAGATTTTATAAACATCGTCATAATAACTTGCTTTTAGGTAGGGCTGTGTAGTGTGTAGCTGTAGAATTGCGCTGGCGCTGAAGGAATACACATTGTTTAAGCCGTCAGAAATGTACGATTATTCCTACCTAACAAGTGACTGCCTTATTCAGATATTTACGTTTTTAAACGATAAAGATTTGATTAGCGTTTCAGCGGTCTGTAAGGTAAGTATTGGCCTATGGATCATTAGTATATTGAATGTGGGTGGGGCAAAGATAGTGATAACATGTCTCAGGTTTTGATACTTTACTCTTTAACATGTTTTTAGTATTACAATGGACACAGTTGAAAGCATGTGTGAACAATCATTTGATTTGTGTACGTTTAGGAATGGCATGAAGCTGCAGAGACGCCTTGGTTATGGAGGTGAGGCTTGTTTTACAAAAAATAGGCTATACTGCCATAAGGTCTATCATGATCAAGTCATTTATTTTACAAAGCCTTCTTATCATTGTGCATAAGGAGGATGTGTCTTCAGCGATGGGGGTTCTGTAATATTGCCGTAGTGGTGTGTGACAATATGAGGCAGGCATGGAAGAGATACTACTTGCGACGCTCTCACTTAGAGTCGAAGATGACAGCAGGTCGGGCTGGTGGTGATTACACCTGCAATAGCCTTAGAGGGCACACAGGTAAAGAAAACACACACACACACATACACACACACAAAGTATATGGTTTGACATTATTATTATTGTTCTCCAGGCAGAGTGGTAGGGTTGGTGTACTTAAAGGGAAATACACCCCAGAAGCCTGAGCTGTGGGACAGTAACGCAATTGGCTGCAGTGCTTCCACTGATGGTACAGTCAGAGCATGGGACATCCAGAATGTCAGTAGGGCATTTGACAACATATTCAAAATCATTCTAGTGTCATCTTTTCAAGTGCCTATTTAAAAATGTACACTCCTCGATTGTGCTATTGAATGCCACTTAACAATTCACTGTTAACTTGAAACACAGAAGTGTACAGTCTGTGGGCTTAAGGGGTAGGAGGGTATGGTTAGAGAAGTAAGGGTAAGTAAGACAAATCTTTATTCTCCCACAAGGAGCTATTCTTTTTTCAGCAAGCATGTACACAAAATCATTTGAAAACATAGGTACATACTGTAGAAGAGAATGGTTTGAGCCAATAAGCATTGCAGAGAAGGAATAATGAGGTGTGCCAGCCACTCAGCACTTACAGTAACTTCATGAGTGGCACCTCAAGAGTTTCATCCAAAAATTAAGGTTTTGTTACACTGTTTTTTTAATAACACATTGAGGAGTGTCCCTTTTTAATATACAGTTGCAATCAGAAATATTCCATCCCCCAAACATTTAAGGAGTTACCAATAATTAATAATAATTAAGGGGTTACCAATAATAGTTATTTCCAAGAGCTAGATTTGAGTGATACATAAACTCAACAATGAAAATATATTGCGTAGTATTGCTGAAAAAAAAGATATTTTGTTAATATAGCTATGGCAGATACTATTGCTGTTTTTAAATGGTTCAAACCCATAGCACCTTAATCAGAACAACTAATATAAACCCCTGTGTTATTGCAAAACACCTACCTCTAGCAGCTTTTGTGAAACCGCTTAGTCTTATTCATGATTGCAATTCACTTTAAAACCTTAATGTGAGGGGTTTATAAATGCATCATAGATGAATAAAATGAAGGATGGTCATTAGAGCTCCCAAAGTCTGTTTTTCCGTTTTCATTCCACTTTAGGCCATTTATAAACTAGCAGAAATATAAAAAACAGCAATATTATATAGCAGTTGAATCATTCTGCCATAGCTATAATAAAGTTATTCACCAATACTACAACATATATTTTCTTTGTTGACTTTATGTATCACTAAACTGATAAAGATGTCATACAACCTAAAATCTTTCTCTAACTTTAATTGGTTACACCTTAAAATGTTGGGGGGGGGTTGAATATTTCTGAATGCAACTGTAAGTAATAATACATTCAGAGTTTTGTTTTTGTTCACTCATGTTACAGTATCACCTCAGTGGAAACTGAGAAAACACACACACCTACGATATTTTCTTGTTTACTCAGGGAGTACAGCTGTGGTGCAGCACTGCCCAGAATCCTTTGACAGGGATTGTCAGTGACAGAGAGCAGGGATTAGTGGTCACAGCAGACTCCACAGGCCTCATTCAGACCTGGAATGGACAGAATGGGCAGGAGCTGACGTCATACTCATCTGGGTCTCCGCGATGCACACTGTTACAGTACAATATTAACAACAAGTACTTTCTCTCTGTAAGTAAACCAATTCACCTACTGTTACCCTGCACTGAGATTATTAAACCTAAAACAACCATACTCCAATGAGAAATTGTATTCATATTGTACTGTAATTGTATTAGCTATACTACAGCTGGATAGTTTCATAGCCCCAAAAGCATTTTGCTTTGATGATTAATTGTGTTTTCTCACAGATCGGAACCAGTCAAGGATCTGTTTGTACTCTTGCTGGTCCAGATTGGTCAATACAGTCCACTGTAGTGGTGTGTGACAGTTTTCTGGTAGACCTGCTCCTAGTGTCCCCTGACAAGAACTGGATTCTGGCAGGAAACAAAAATAATCGTGATTTGTGTCCGAAGGTAATTCCAGCTATTTCTAACATATATTTTTAATATATTTGTGATATGTGTATATATATGTATATGTACATGTATATGTACATGTGTTTCTTAATATATCACACACTTCTCTTGTGCTATTAAAGCTGAGTGACACGTTCATCATACGTGATGTGACTGGCAGGTTTTGTGCACTGTGAGTTTGATCTCTCCATCAGAGGAGGAAGGAGAACCTCTATGTCAATTTCTACCAGTCTCTGGCTGCCAAGCTATTGTCTTCATACCCACGCAGCCTGCCAGACTAGCTACCATCCACCACCACCACAGTGGCAGCCAAGCCCTAACTGTGTTGGACCTTAGAATGAAAAAGACAAAGTACAAGTCAGAGATTCAGAGTAAGCAATTGTAGAGGTGGGGATTTACTGATAATCTTCAGTGGTTGTGATGCTACTGCTTACTGTACCTCTGCCACTTGGGAGAATGTGTCAGTTGGTGTCCATGTGTGTTTTAGTCCTGCAGGTGGCGACCTTCAACGTGACATTAAATAGCAGCTCAGCAGATATACTGTTAGAGGCTAAAGACAGCAACACCCTAGTGGTGGCAGCTGACAGAGAGCTCTTTGTGTACTCTCTGAAAGGCACCCTGCTTGCTAGCTTCAAGGACCATGCTGAGCATATCGCCTCAATATGCGTGGTAGGCCTTTTTAATATTGCACTCATTTCAACATTTTAAATTAATATGCAATATATGACACGTACAATTGTTATTAGTGATAAACTAATAACATAAATAATAGGATAAATAAAATGATAAACTAAACATATTATATGTGGAATTGCATTTACAGGACAGCTTTCGAGTGGTGACTGCTTCTCGGGACCTCTCCTTACGAGTACTCACATGGAGAATAGACAGAGATAAAGGACTCACCCTAGACAGTCAATACCACTTACTTGGTGGCTCACACAGAGTATCCAGGTATGTTGAGCTATGTACTGTACATGCATCCTCTCTGGTATTGTATGAGGAACAGCCTAAATAGATAATGTAAAGGATGTACTGTCTCTAATCTGTTTTTTTTTTACTTCCACACACTACCTATTTCATGTGTTTCAGAGGGTTTACTCATGTGGCCTGTGACTATTCCAGCATCGTGGCCTCGGTAGAAGGCAATGATGGGAAAGACGTCATTAAAGCTTATTCTTTCACCTCCTGAGCATCATTTATGTTCCCTTAGAGTAATGGGACTGGATAGGTTAGTGGTTAGAGACTCCTAACTGGAAAGGTCTTTGGTTTGATCCTCAACGTTTCTGGCCTACTGTACTGTACCTGTAAGCAGCCTTAAGATTGAAGCCAAATGACTAACTGCTCCGAATACTGTAATAACTCTAGTCTCTGGATAATAGTCTCCTAAATTTTAAATGATTGTACCACTGCAGCATTGTCCACACACAGAACTTGAATTTGTCTTTTATTATGAAATGTACTATTGACTAGAATTATATCGTCTAATAGGCATCACAAAATAAAAGCTCTATGATGAAGTTGTTGTGGTGTTAGTACTGTTCAGTACATATTGTATGATTATTACATATTTTAAATAACATTTGTTAAAGGATAATATTAAATACTATTTGTGGTTGTATTCTAGTATTGAATATTACCAAATCTTAAGGCAAGTATAACATATAATGTAGGTAAAAATACATACATATATCTCATCCCAGAATTGTCATACTGTATCTTCAGTTACAGTGTGTTGTATTATAATATTGTGGCAAAATCATTGCACATATTGTGAGTATTTACATATACATTTGAACAAAGATTAGAAATTATATTACCACATATATTCAATACAAAATACAGTAGTCTTCACTGGAGAAGGCACAAAATTAGCTTGTCACCTTGATAAAACATCACACCGAAATGTACACGGTGTGCCACATTCATGTTTGATTGGCTACAGTGAACGGAAGACTGGTACCGTTGTAAAATCATTTACAGTGACTGTGGATCTCATGTCCAGGAGAATGCGGCGGAGCACATTCGTAATGGACTCATACACCATCATTTCATGTGTGTTGGTTTGTAGCTGTTGAAAGACCAAATGTGTATTTAGTCATTTACATCATAACAAGTTTGACTTGTTAATGTTGAAATAAATCTAGCGTTATCTGTCTTACACAAGTGAAAGCCTTGATGGTGCGATGCAGGAATGCATTCTCCACCTCTTCTGGGATCTTATGCATATGAGCCATACAATCTAGTATGCATGTTAAAGTCTCTTTGGCGGCCTTGGAACAGATGAAACAAAAACACAGTATGAAGCAGTTTGACATTGCATACACACGAGGTCATCCTGCCTTAAAACAGTGAGCATTTCACGTCTAAAACATTACTTCCTAGTATTCATCTGGTTGAAGTACTGTAGTTTCTCACCGGCTCTAGTGTGTTCAGTAGAGCCTGAGTGTCAGCGCTGTCTGGGTTCAAGGCCTTGGCAGCCTGGAGGGAGATAACCGGCTCTTTGAGTTGTTCCAGCCAGGCCCACATCAGCCCAGTCAAGATGAAGGGATCTCGCTCCAAACATAGTCTCTCCCAGGCTCCACCTTGGTTCAGCTCCGCCTGAACACATTACAGCCACTCTTTACGCGTGGCAGACATTATCCTGGGATTCATGTAAGTGGTTCTGAAACAGTATATACTGCATATACAGTATTGAACACAGCATTGGTCTATGGAAATAACATTGAATAATTACCTGCCAGTTTAACACTGTGCGTTTGTGGTCCTCTTCCCCATCCTGAAACAGGTCTACAGCCAGCGCCTGGGCCACCAGCAATCTCCTGGCCTCTGCAGACAGCTCGGACTGCAGGGTAATGAAGGGCACCTCTGCCATATCTGTTTCCTCTTTGTCATCATGAGCAGCATACCTCTTCAGCTCTGACCACTGCTCTGCCTTCCACCGGGACAGTATATTGCCTTTATTGTCATCGTTGCCCACTGACTCACTGCGCTCCTTCTTCCTTACTCTTTTCGTAAGAAACGGTCCATTTTCCTGTTTAGTGTTATTCTTCTGTTCCCAGAGTGAGTTTGCCGAGTTGGACGACATGATGGAGCAGTTGCCACTCCCGGTTTGAGGCGCGCTCCCATGCTGGGAGCTCCTGGAGGCGATCCACGACGCGTGAACGTTACTCTCCGACAGAGAGGTAAGCGGCTGGGCGAGCAGGTTGAGTTCTGACCCCAGGCGTCTCAGGTCAGACTCGCTGTAGCTCAGGCTTTTCCGATGGTAGAAGAGGGCCGGCTCGTTGAAGTGTCTGGGTAAGGTGGGAGGGCCCGGTAAGCGCAGATGGACTTCGTTAAACTGTGGGCCTAGCATCTCGATGGTGTTGAGAATCATCTCTATGTCTTCGCTGTCGGGGGCCTCTAGGATGTCCTCCTCGATGACCTGCCGGTTCTCGGCGATATCCACCAGCAGCCTGCACACCAGCCTGATGATCTTAGGCAGGTTTCTCAGCTCCCGACGCTCATAGCCATGTAGCATGTGCCTCTGGCGATTCAGATACTGGGACAGAGTGACTGGCTTGGACCGAGGTTCAGCGCAGGAGAAGACAGTCCGTATTGGAGTAAGGAACTTGACAAACTCTCTGACGGACTGCAGCTGACCTCTAGTCTGGATGGAATTGGGACGCTTGGCACGCACAAATAAAATGGCCTGGTCAGCTGTCATCTTTGTGGCAAAGGCCAAAAAACATGCTATCAATACGCCTGGAGAGAAATGGAGGGAAGAAAGGAGGTTTCTTAGCCATTTTCAAACGTATGGTCATACTACTATAAACTGACCAAAAACTGAACAAGACACATGATTTACTACCATTTATTGAATCAGCACCTGTTCTCCCAAGACCAGCATGACAGTGGATCGCTATTTTTCCCTCCTGCATTGCGAAGGCCATGATCTTGACCATGTCAAGTATAGTGGTGAGGTTAGCCACTCCATAGTCCTCCCAGCCAAAATTATAGTAATAAACTGCAAAAGTGTTTTTTGCTTGTTAGTCTTTGTCCAGCACTAGTATAACAGCATTACTGACTGGATTGAATTAAACCACTTACTGTCATTCTCCATGAAGACCTCTGGGCAGTAAGAGAAGCCACTCTCAGGCTCCAGAGGGTTTCCACATGTAGCATGTTCACCAGGCCTCTGGAGGTTGATCAGTGTTTTTATACCGCTCCTTTAAACACAGTCACATGGTCATACTGTATCTGCCTCAACCAATCCTGTATCTCCATGTTCATGAAGCAAACAAAGCACCTTAAAACATGATGGGCTACATGTTACCTTTTGAACTGATCAATAATGTTATATTTCTCAATAATTTCTGTTGAGGGTCTTGACATGGCAAGAAGTTGATCTGTAACCCTGAAAGGATAGATACACCATAGGTAGCTTAAGATAACATAGCAGATGAAATAAGGTTAGACTTTATTGATCCCTGCATGGACATGCAGGTGTTACAGCAGAATAGAAAGAGAAAAATGGACAGTACATAGACAAAACACATATTATTACCCCAGACCACAGTATCCACTCTATAATGAGCATGCTTACCAGGAGGAGTAAAGGCCTTTGATGGCCTGTTGGTCTTCACTCCAGTAACTTGGGTTGTCATACTTACAGGTTGGACCTCCACAACCCATTAAGCATTGCATATGTTCAGGGATGACAATGCGTATGGCTTCCCCAACCAGAGTGTACTTTGCCCGGGGGGCTCTGACTGAAGAGAAGACATTGCTGTGATTAACCAGATATGCGTCTTGTCTACAATGCCCTGTCACTGTTCTCTTATCATTGAACTTACTCCGATCAACATTTTGAAGCCATGAAATATGTATGAGCAATATAATAGTAGTAGGAAATATGGTGGACATTTACAGTAGATTGTTAAACTGTAAACATTGTTTACATGTTTTTTCCATTACGCGCTGTATATTGGCCTAAATATTGAATTCCACATAGTGTTACTCTCCCTCTGTTGCTACAGTGGTCCTTAGCAGGTTATCCTTAGTGTAGGTCCTTAGTGTCATCAGTGGCAAGTTCTCAATTAGAGGTGTTTTAATCCTTGTCTGGTGCCGTGCGTCAGAGGTGAAGGGAATTACAGTAAAAAAACTAAACAAAAAAAAGCTAACAATTACTACAGTACTACAGTACTTGTATTACAGTGTGGATAAAAACCAATACGTTGAAACAATTTAAGTTGAACTGGAATGATGTTTATCTGCATGCATATATTGCCGTGGTCAAATCAAATGTACTTACTGTAGTTCATCAGAAATCCACCAATTGATATGACAGGGAATGCCATATGATCGGTCACCCAAGCTGACATGGATAGTCATAGCCAAGGCTGGGCACACATACATATACACACTAATATAACAAATCAGTTTCACAGTTTACAGCCCACACATTATTAATTAAACAATCAGTATGATGCATGCAGGTATTGCCAAAGTCCATTTCAAAAGAATAGTTGTGTATAGCTATGTTAGGCAAAATAAAAAAACACATGAGAAAAACCAATGCATCCCACAATAAATGATTTACTGGTTTACCTACCTGTGAGAAATGTGAAGAGCGTGTAACTTCAGTCTTTAAACAAGCATGTTCCAATAATACAAAATACAACATTTGTGACAACAGCCACTGCTGTTCGGTTGTTCTCTTGGCTTCTGTTCTTGGGCTCTGTAGAAATGGAACACCCGTGGCCTTACTGCAACCACTAAAGATTAGCTTTCTAGTGGGGTGGGGCAAAATAAGTACCCATGGTCCACATCTTTTATGGAGTCACACCAAGCTCACCATGAATGCCAGCGCAAGACCACCTATGCAATGAAATGCTCCTTGGAACTGCTAGCAAAGCAGTTTCCAATTATTTACTTGGTTTCTCTGCATATTCCTTGTTTGTCTCATACAGACACACTTCAGCCCCTAGCGGAGATATAGGCAAGCCTATTCCTGACTCCCGCTGGCTTAGACCTCTAATCTTATTACCGCAAAAATAGTCTAGAGCCCTGTCCTATAGATAATACAGGCAGCAAACATATTACCACCACGTCACAATTCACCATTTCTAGATTTCAGATTAATTTCCTTCTAACGGCAATAGACTTAAAACCAGTGTATTGTGTATTTAAACAAAAAATAATAATACCTAGGTCTATATCATTTTGAAATCTGTGATGTCTACTTCATCTGAAGGCCTGTATGTATCCTAAGGATTTGTTTCTGGATAGCAATACTGTAAATGTAAGATGTTATTTTATGTTACTTATGAAAATGTTATATAGTGTCAGAATTACATCAGTTGTGTCCAGTGTGCAATACATCAGTTTGTTTAGGGAGTCTTGGTTTAAAATTCATGTTCCTGTTCATGTAAAGATGGAGGGCCTTGGGTACAGAGTAATTAAAGTAATTAGAATCTGATTGGCTTACTTACAGCATGTTAAAGCTGATTAAAGTGAGGGTACAAAGAAGAAATGTGTTTTTCATTAATCATGCTGTTCTTTGTGCACAACCAAACTGAAGACGATTATTGGTGCAGAAAGAAACATTGGACTGATTGTTTGCATATACAAAAGCTCTACACTTCTGTTTCAGGGCAAACCTTGCCAAGCATTAGATTTTAACTGATTAAAAAGTCCCAAATCTGATCTCCTGACAGACACTTAATGATATTTATAATAGTGTGAACTTACTTCTCACAATGCCCCAGAAAATAACGAAATAAAAAAAATCTGATATCAAGGAAACTGATTTGGGCCTTTAGTGCGAACGTCACCTTCTGCTGCTGTACCTGTTCTATTCACTTCATCAGATAGGATATGCTGTAACCAGCACAAAGGATTTCATCCAGAAAACCCACCAGACAATGCCCTCACCTGGTTACAATCTGTAAAGGCATCGTACATAAAAATAATAAGACATGGTAATAATGTTACTTTATTTTTCCACCAATCATCTTCACACTCGCATAGTAAAATCTCATCTAAAATATTCTCTAAAATAACAATATAAATTGGATAAAAGTGCACATAATGGGTCCCTTTCAATTTCAACAAATTTACAGTTAAGTGAAGCAGAATTATAAAAACTTTAGTGGAATGAACGCCAAAGAAAGAGATGAAAGTATTGTGTGGGGAGTACTTCTATATCATGTCAGTGCAATTATTCTCCACTACAAAGATGACTGAATGTGACATGGATGTTTAGTCTTCAACGTTGCCGTACAATGACGCTGCATCATGCCAGTGGTTTTTCCTGAGAGATCCTCCACCATTCTTTCCTTGAAGAGGTAGCCAGTGCTTTGTCCTATCTGAACCCTCCATCCCTCAGTTTACACGCCAGCAGACACTTACTTCTTCTTTTTCTTCTGAGGTCCTTTCAGAGACAGGACAATGGGATAGCAGGTGAGAAAACCTTAATTACAAGTACCGCATACAATATCTGTGAGTCTTATGCCTTTTCATCTCACCTGCACTGCTCCACATCTTGCGGCTTAGCTTTTCCCCGAGCAGATACAGAGAAGCCATGCAGAGAGCTGCGACTCCAAAGAACAACACAAGACCCATAGGGCTCAGTTTGGCCATGATGGGGTACACCCAAATACCTGCAGCATGGTGTACCCACAACACCCTGGAGGAGAGAGTTGTGAAGAAGATACACAGAAAAGACTAATTTAAGTTTTTACTGAAGAGTTCTAAGTTAGAACGTAGATGTTAAAATGTAATACACCTTACCAAAACAGATAAAGTGCACAGATGCCACCCAAGGTTAGGATGCCCTTAACCCTACTGCCATATCTATGATTCTGAATGTACATTTGCAGAAATAGCAATGGCACAATAATTGTGTGCTGTAAACAGAAAGAAATACAAGTTATACACAATTACCATAACATCAGAGGGCTGAATGTTCATTACCAGTCAGTCCAAATTAAATGCAAACTTACTGTAATACACACACTTACCAAAGCATGGTTCAACCACAATGGAATAATGTCATCGAAAATCTTGGGGTACACGAGTTCACGATCATAGGCGTATAATGACCAGAAGGAAGAAAACACAAACTGTGGAAATGTAGGAACAAAACAAAATGTAGGAACATTATTAAAGTTAAATGACAGCTATATTAACACAATGTAGTAAAGTAGCGGCAGTGTTACTTACTGTGCCGAATGGGAAAGCAAGGATAGTAAATATCTTATCCCGCAGTGTTACTAGAAGAGATGGCACCGCACCGCGCACAGCTTTGGCTGGAAGTATCAGGTGCAAGAGATCAATAAAGACACACAGTCCGAAGAATACTGTCTGCATGACCTGTCGAGAAATAGAAACACCAATTGATATAGTCTACGATGGTTCCCGGGGCATTGCATTTAAATACAAACAGTAATGTACTGTACCGTAGGCTAACAGTAGGCTAATGCATTCATTACTGTACAATGATCGAGCCGCAAACAAAACTGCTTACTAAATTGAGAAAAGTGAGGTATTTCCATCGCCCCCCATATGATGCTACTCCTGGGTGTTTTCCCGTAATATTTAAGGAGCAGTTAGCAGATATGGCAAATATATACCATGCAAATAATAACACGTGAATGACCAGACACGATACCCATGACATCGCAGCAGCCATTTTGCCAACTGATGACAGGTCCCTTTGTCACGTGATAAGTGCACTCGCTACACCAAAGCAAAGGGATCGATTTATTATAACAAATTCAATAGCCTATTTTTTAACCCACATGCTAACCAAATAATGTATATATTTGTCTCAACAGCAATTTCAAGTTTATCAGCATAGCTAGGACTATCCAACCACCGTAGATAATTATGGCTTTTATTTAATTACTTTAGTCTAAGCTATATTATGAAGTATGTTTTAATTTTTCCTAAGGTATTTATCATAATTGTAATTGTATAACAATTATACATGATCAGACATGTCAAATCCCTTTGTAAAATTGCAATACGTTTTTTTGTTTTTGTTTTACATAAATTATAAACGTGTCCGGCAGATGGCAGCAAATCAATACGACATCGACTTCATGTCAGAAGCGTGGTCAGAATCCTTTTATCTGTACATTTTAAATTGAAGTGTCGGAAAAACATTTCCGGCTCCACATCGGCAAATATACAATGCCTAATGGGATACGAGTTAATTTTCTTGTAGCTCTAGGACGCTCTGTGTTGGGTTCGTGTATTGCACGTACTACAGTTCCCGACAAGCACTGCAACGCTATTTGAACCATTCCAGCTTGTCAAATTGACAGCAACTGGCTGCTGCTGCGTCTCTCCAATCATTCCGACAAGCCGGGGAGAGGCGGAGGAAGGGAGCGTCGCAGTTATGGATCAGTTTTAGGAGCTAATAGAGACCTCTCCCAACGGAGAAATTTAACAAAGACATCTACATGACAATTCGATCGGCAACAGGAAACTCACGAATAACAATCATGCAATTTAAATACAGAAGGATTTAAGAGTTCTCCAAGGTTAGACTGCTTGAAGTCATCACGCATCCCTTCTTGTAGATCCCCAACGGTACCATGTCTGTGGAGGAACAACGCTATTCCGACGCAATGCTGTTGCTGGAGGCCGGGCCGGAGTGGCTGCGAGCAGAGATAGAGCGTCTTTCCCGGGAGCTGAGTGAGACCACGAACGAGAAGATCCAGGCGGCCGAGTACGGGCTGGCAGTTCTGGAGGAGAAACAGCAGCTCAAGCAACAGTACGACGACATGGAGATCGAATATGAGACTGTTCGCCAGGAGCTCGACCAGCTCAAGGAGGTTGGTGATGTTAAATAAATAATAATATAATGTTGCTATGGGAGAATTAAAATATGCTACATAATGGAAGACACTAGCCTATTTAATGTAGGTTCTAGATTTGCAAAAACGGATCTGTAACCCTTTGGGTCATTATATAAAATGGGCTGTGGCTTAAACTACAATTTCAATAACGCTAAAACCCATTTATTAGAGACCCGTCATAAGACAAGGTCATATTTTAAAAATGATGTAGGCACTGCGTGCTTGTCTGCCCAACCCCCTTCTCAATGGGAGTCCCCTTTGCTCTACAACATTTGTTTCTACAGCCCAGAGGCCTGTTCTTAAAGGCATCTCCTGTTTGGTTGAGAGTAGGCAAAGCTTTCTTTCTTACTCAAGTTTACTAACACATTTAAATGTTTGTTAGGCAGGCATGTATTAGTATGCAGTATAGCCTATCATATAATATTATGCTGTGTATGATTTGCTGGGTCCCGCCCTACAGTTTGTTCTTACAAATAATTAGGATCATAAACTCTATGCATCTATTTATTGGTTTCCACCCATTATATTTGTCTTTTTGGTGTTTTTCAGTTTTATTTGAAATGTTCAAGATATAATACATGTGCTGTAGTTGAATGTGTCTTTATGTAACCAGAATATTGAATTTCTTCTGTCTAAAAACAGGAATGACTAGAGCAGATAAAATGGGCGTGCTGAGGTTTGAATTTTGAAGCTTCCCGCTTATGTACAAACAGAGAGAGAGAGAGAGAGAGAGAGGATCAAAGTTTTCTTGTATAAAGCAGCTGTTTGTTATTATTATTGTTATTGAATGTTAGGAATTCACTGTCATAATTAGTCACTCATCCACTAAGTGCTAACTACTGTATTAATGACTGCAAGCACAGCCATTAATGCATTTCCCCCCTCATTGCAGTTTGCTTCTCAAATAATTTAAATATATAATACATGTGTTGTTGTTAAGATTTGTAAGTTTAAATGCAAAAAACCTTTTTTGCAAATTCCAGCCATGTATTTAATGTGTCTTTATGTAACCAGAATGCTGAATGTTGAATTTCTTAAGTCTAAAAACAGGAATGACTATAGTGTCAGATAAAATGGGCATTCCTGAAGTTTGAATGTTTAAGCCTCCCGCTCACATACTGTATGTACTTCAACTGGGCGTGGAAAGAACGTTAACTGTGACTGTTAGCAGGCTAGAGAGAGATGTACAAAGCATGTTTGTTTTTCTTGATTAACCCGAAGTCATTCTGAACTGGTCAGAGCTTTCTTCTACAAAGCAGCTGTTTGTCATTTTTATTGTTATTAAAAAATAGCACAGGAGAATGTTAGGAAGCCAACTGTCTTAATTAGTCATTCAGCCACTTGATATTCATAACTGCGAGCCCAGCCTTTAATGAATTTCCCTCTCATTGGGGTTTGTTCTAAAATATTTTTCTATTTCCCCCCATATGTCAAGAGAATGGCAACTTGACAAGGCAATTTATTCCCATTTCTGAGCCTTTGGCTGAGACTGTTTGTAAGTTTGTTTCAATCACATGCATTACAGTATCTCTCTTATCATGTTTAAAAGCCATGTTGGCTTCTATATAGTTCATATGTCCATCTGTGACTTTTAATGTCCTTGCAAATACTCTGTCAGATGGGTAGAATGAAATACACCTAAATACACAGGGCATCCTCTGGGTTCATGAGAAAGCAGCAATAAACTGTTTCCATGTATGTGTGCGCATACACACTAGGCTGTGTGTATGTATGCACATACATGCGTGTCGATAGTGATAATAAAATACCAGACGTTTTTGGGTCTTTCAGACAAACCGTTATCAGAAATCATAATGACAGTGGGCAAACTCTAGCTGCCCTTTTTAAAGAGATCTTTTTCAAACAGGGTTAGGGCAGGAGAGGAAAATAACCCCCCCCCCCCCCCAACACACACACACACACACACACACACATTGCTAGAAGAAGGAAAATGGAGGCATTCTGTACATTTCTGTTGCTTAGTAACAACACCACTCCGCCTTAATTCGAGCAGCAGTGTTGCTGTCTCCTCAGCAGGTGCTGTTTCCTGACTGTCTAGTGTGAATGCTGGGAGATTAGGGCTTAGCAGATAGCCAACGGAGAGTGGCCCTGTTGTCTATTAGCTGGGATTTGGCCAGCATGGTTAATGAAATTGATAGAATGAATCATTATCTGCGTTCAATACCTGCTCTCAGAAGCTACTCATGTAGTCATTTTCAGGCATTCTTACCTTGTGTACATTTTCCTCCTTAATGCTATGTCAGTGATGCGGTTTTCACCTATGGTAAAAGGTATTTTATGTGGCTGTCTGTGTTGAACTACTTTCTTATCACTTGCTCTCAACCCAGAATCCAAAATTCTGGGGGGACAGTCACCACTCTTATGTAGCCCAAAAGATGTAGCACTTGGCTTGGCGGTTTGGTTGGATTGTCCATCTGTCGACACATGACGGAGAGCTTCTGTCTCTTGGCCAATTGCCCCAGTGCTATAATGCACCAGACTACTTAAATACATTCTTAAATAATAAACACTTCTTTGTGTATTGAAGCAATTCTTTGTCTTGATAAGGGGTATTACAATTGCCAAAGTTGAGAATTATAATGAAGCCCAATGGGTCCTAAAACCCTTTTAATACGTGTATTATAGTAAATATTAATAATAATGGAAGTGCTGCATGCTTGGGATTTGTTTCATACTTTTACGTCTGATATCACCTCTAGAGTCATACTTAACTCTGATAATGTTGTAGACTTTTGTCCTGTTCACATTCAGGCAACATATTGTATATCCATGTGTGGATGCTGCTGTTGCCACATATGTTTAAGCCACTCACAGCTGACATTACCTCTGCTGCACTGTCAAATATTGTCATCGCTGTGTCAATGTCATGAGGTATAATACCACGTCCACAAATACAGTCATGAAGCAGCCCACGGCTCTTGCTGTTCCTCTTTTGTCATTCTGTTGAGTATGTGCAGTATGTTGTCTAATTAAGTTAGATGAATGTGGTCTTAAATATGGGTAGGTTCAGTAATACCTGGGTTCTCTGTATGGGACTTGCTGGCATTTTGTTTGAGTTGTTGAGAACTCAATAGAGAGATTGAATGTGGGAGGCCTATTGTGGCTATTTTTAAATAGAGCGGTCACTTTTGTCACTTTGCAACATCAGAGCTCTATAGAACAGATCACAATGTCGCTAAACAAAGACATTTAGTGTGACTTGAAATCTGTCTCTCCACATGTTGGATAAGCATTGTATCCTCATTGGATAGCAGTAGAAAATAGGATGGAACATGTGGCATTTTATATAGTAATACATTTGGATAAATCTATACGGCAGTCCTAAATTACTTGCCGTCTAGATCATTGTGCTACAAGGCCTTCCTAACTGTGTTGTTTTAAGAGATATGTCTGTGTAAACACAGTGTAACCTGGCACGCACCAAATCTCTCATCATTGTTTTGGGTATTTTGACCAACGTTCTCATCTAAAAAGTATCTTGGCAGACAGCCTCTCTGCAATTAAGAGGTAATCTTTTCTAAATGGAACTAAATAAAGTCCTAAATCTCCTCCCCTCTGGGCCTAAGAGGATGAAACACAGCCAGGGATTACGGAGGTCTGGGATCCTGGCCAGGCTCTGCCATGGTCACCAGCCTCCATACTGTAGTCAGTAGTAGTGACAGGGTAAACTCCTCCAGAGGTTATGCAGCCCAGACTGCTCAGACGCTAGTATCCTAGCCTGCTAGCCTATTTCACTCATTGACGTGGTTTATAATATTAGCCTACAGTAGTTTCCATATAAAAAAGGCCTGAGGAAAAAGGATTTGTAAACTTTTGATTGACATAATCTTCCCTGACCGTGATTTCCACAGGAAAATGTAGCCTCTGACACTTATTTACCAGGAACCACTACTGTAGGCTTTTTCCAGTGTCTCGCTTGTCAAGACCGTTTGCGCAGTAATTAAAATATACCACATTTAAAATGGGTAACTACTTATCCATAATGGTTATAAGCAAACCTAGTACCACCAGTACTCATTGACAGTTGACTATTTTGCACGAGTATTGTCTTGAGTTAACAGCCTTAGATACAATAGCGTGATTGGATTTTTGAATTTTCGTGAATGGAGCTTTATTAGCAGTGCCTTAAATAATAACTTATATAGCCTTTGATGGTGGTCATATGAATCCTTCCCCAAATGTTTTGAAACAGCTGTTTTGTAGCTGATGGAGGAGCATGGCATTGGGGTTTAATCTTATTGTACGTACCTTTAGGACACCTTCTGTGGCTCAGAGCTAAGGATGATGCGGCGGCTAAGTAAACGCTGCCCCATGCTTAAGAGATCACATGTCCCATGGTCCATATGCATCATATCACACTTCCTCCACACTTACTCATGCTGTCTGTGGTTACAGTAGTAGGAACATCATCGACATTTGAATGCCAGGTCATTTACACGCTTGATAAGTCCCTTCATCTAACTGTATGTTGTTTATCTTTATTGCTCTAGTGCATAACATAATATACCATATGTTTTTCACTCAGTAGCCTAGCTACAGTATACTACTGTGTACAATATGATAAAAACCCAATCTTCATACCCACTGTAAGTTGGGACTTGGGACTCTGATGCGAGCTCAGGCAGGAGTCCAGGCTTAATGGACAGGCTGTATTCCTCCACCCATACAAGAGGGTTCATTTGGGTTATGGACTCCTGTTTCCATTCTCCTATCCTAACACTCCTACCGTAAATCTAACAGCAGAGCCCAGTTGGCATGCAAAAGATTACCCTAATAACAGAACAATGCTTTTGTTTGTTTAGGGTTCTGTCTTGACCCAAAGTTAGATGTGGCATATTATAATTGGAAGCTAGAGTTGGTGTCTGATCTTCCTAATGTACTATATACTGCATCCTTGGGTGTGTTTTTAAATAACAAACAGCTTACGTTTCATTTGCCATTTTAGACATACTGTATGCTGTCTTTAAAGATTGTATCCATTAAAACTAGGCAACTTTATTCTTAATTTCTTTGAGATTTATTGCAGTTGTACAGACCTGCTGGACTGGTAAAAAGACACCAATGCTTGTGTCTGCTGGAAGCCTGCTAGTTACCATGTTACATGTTACTGTGTCACTCAAGTGTTACATTCTCCTGTTTGGCGGGTTGAGGCTCAGCCTGTCTTTTAGTGTGCAGGATGTGAATGTGAAAATACTGTTAAATTGCTGATACCTTAGTAGCAGTTAAATTAGCTAGGTTTATTTTGCATGGTTTGTATTTTTCAGCGCTGCTTGTTTCTTTTAATAGAGGATTTATTCACTTGGCTTATTCCACTTAAAGCCACCTTATCATTTCTGCTACAAGCTCCTAGAAAGCGAAGATATGCACAGTGTAGTACACCACACAATGATGCCATTGCCAATGACCATATACATTTCTATCAACTCCTATCAGTTGTTCGTGCCTGCTTTTATTATCAGTCTTCTTTGGCTGTCCATTTTAGGGCATAAAATGTCCACAAGAGTCTGAAGCCACAGCTTGACTACAGTACTACTCAGTTCTCATCTATGCTTCTGTACATTGACTTCTCCTTCCTTCTTTTGAATCACAGTCAGAACTCTCATGGGCTTGTATCCTGTTTACCACTCAGCACAGGGGTATTTATAGGAGACAGGAAGCATATGAATTATGTTGCTGTGTTAAGGGATGTGTTTGGGGGCATCTAAGGAAATGACCGCATAGTTATTCAGTTAGTTCTCTTTCTGCTCAAGTTAATGACTTTTCTTTTGGGAGTACAATGCTTGTTAAAATTGGATAGTTGTAGATATAAATGTTGTTTCTGCCATTGCAGCAAAGTTATTGTTTTGCTTCCTTTGCTTGTGGAAGCAGTTTACTGTGAAAAAAATATAGCCTACTGAAATAAAGTCACCTTCTTTTAGGTGTTAAACTGGCCTATGGTGGATTTACAAAATTTCTTGACAAGCATTTTATAATGTCATGCAATCTTCTCAACACACCCAGGCAAGCAAACACGTGGTTAGCTTGTTTCTTCTATCAGACCTGTGAATAACGTAGCCATGTTATAACTAGATATGAAGTGGATCTTTGGTCATCCTCACATAGCCTAGGGGTATATTCAGGAGTTTTGTGACAAGTGTTTACTCCCTAGAGCAGATGATACACGTCCATCCCCCCCATGCTAATGTAGAGTGGAAGAAAGATGTTTGCGGTAGCTATAAGTGAGCAGATGGCCTGTGTCGAGCCCATAGCCCCCCCACACACAAACACACACACACCATGGGTGTGGTGTGCCCTGCCCTTCTTCTACTCTTAAAGGGCTTAGACAGGCTTTAGCTACGCTGTCTTACGGGCTAAATTATGAATGACCCAAAAGAATTTGCATATTCATTCACCCGCCCTATTTTATGTGAATCCATCTTTGTTGATATTTTATCTTGCCATTGGCATTGTTTGTTTTATTGCCATTATCAAGTTGAAGTTCGGTGTGTTGCTGTGTTGATGATATTTGTGTAGCAGGTTGTTTATAGAAGGGCAATTGCTCTGTTTATGATTATTTAATATTTTAACCATCCAATCTGGGGCCTCTCTGAATACATGCAGTCTACTCCACATATTTCAACCATCAGATAGAGAAGAGCTACAGTACCTAAATTAATGTACCAGGTTGATTCAAGATTCAGTGGCCATAGCAACTGAATTCTCATCATCGCCCTGGCTTGTAGTTCCTAGCATATCTCCCTGGCTCCTGTTGGAAAATAGGCTAGTGGGTCTGGGCCCCCCCTGTTGTGTCCAGGCTATGGTAGACCCAATGAGCAGTCCGGTAGCACTCTGTCTGGCACCCCCAGATTGGGAGACCGCCCAGGCTGAAACTTGGAAAGAGGGAATTCAGAGATGTAAAACGCTATCGACATTAGAAAAATTGCTGGGTGCTGCTGTTGCCTACACGACCATAGCAACGTTTGTGGGGATGGGTGGGAAGGAAAAGGAGGGGCTATAATTGGTTGCTTGCCAGTCTCCCAGGGGTCCTTGAGAATTGGGGTTGGGAGATTGTGACGGTGGAGTGTGTGTGGATGGGATGTGCATTGGGCAGTGCCAGGGTTTCCTGTGGGAACTAGCTTGAATGCTTATAGACTTTTGAGTAATTTGTCTTAATGAGTTTAAAGAGGATACTGTTATATTTTTGTGTAAGCATAGATTTGTATGGAAGCTGATGTACTGTAAGGGTCACTACATTCATGTTATGTTATTTTGTAGTTTTTTTTTTCTTTGTACCATTGATACTTATGATTATATAAGTGTTATTGTAACAGTGCTGCTAAACTAAAAATAGTGTTCTTTGATCCAACCTGAATGTAATCCTAGTTCTATTATATTAATATGTAGCCTCCATACAAAGAAGGTATATTATGCAGGGACACTATGCTAAGGCTACAATGCATTGACCCTTTTAAATCATTTGTCTTTGCAATTGACAGGGTCTCACATGGAAGGTCTATGGCACTTTGGCCCAATAATAATAAAAAGAACATGAACACACACATAGCAGATGCATTATGTAATTACTGCAAGTGAGAAAGAAGCCTCTCTTTCTGTGTGAGGTTGGGTAACTCTCCCAAGAGACCAGCTGCCTTAACAGGCAGGGGTAGAACAGATATAGTATAGTTGGAGACAAAAGGTTGCATGTTTTTTTTTGTGTGTGTTTTTGAGTAAAAAGGAAACAAGAGAAAGAGGTAGGATGAGAAATAGATACATCAGAGACTGAATAAAGGAGGCTACATAGATTGTTTTCCCTTCCACCCCATCCTGTCTACGTCTGATTGATTAGACATGTCTGGCCTCTGGTGGGGGAATCTGATGATAGAGTAAAATGCATTAAGGTCTGACAAAGTATTAATATAATAGAATCATTGTGGTTAAAATGGCAGATGGCTAATGGTTTTGATTTTTAAAAGATACTGATTATGTCAATAAGCGGGTTCTCCGCTTCTCATTCTAATCAGTTCCTGGGCATATTTTTTGTTGTTGGACCTAGCTAGCTAGTATGCTCTTCTTTCATCAGTGGTAGCAGTAAGATGGTTCAGTCAAGGGAAACTCTTATCGGCCTACCATGGCTGCACAGGAAATGCAGTCTTTAAAGAAATTTATGTGAAACACAAAGGAGAACCAATTCACTGTTTTTAACAAAGGTCATATAATGCAAATAAAATAATACAAAATACTGATTTAGCCTTGATTTAGCTGCTGAGTGCTGAGACTGTGTGCCATCTGTGTGTCACCTCCCTCCTCCACTGTAATTGGCATGGTAAC
>JAODUG010000022.1:3050241-3061449 GCA_027564795.1 Aphredoderus sayanus | reverse complement strand
AATCTAGCAGACACTTCTGGCCATATATATATTTATTTTCTTTTTTTTAATAAACCAGAGTAGACTTAGTCAGTTGAATTTAATTGTGTCCCTTTTTGATGAGGTGCTCAAAAAGCCATATTGGAGGGTTTCAGCTATTCAAAATAGTGACTGTTTGACCTTATTCACTGAAAACTAAGGGGACTGGGAAGGAGCCCGCCGGGCTATAGTGGATTGGTGTAATTTTGTCCTCAAAGGCTGGCCCTCTTTGTCAAACTAATCTTCACTCACTGTGTAGACTAAACCCTGGCACTGCAGAGAGGTTGGCATTGTATCTATCTGCTCTGGAATTAACCAGTGATGGAACCATGAATATACTGCTGCTGGGCACTGTTTCCAAAATCATTTGCACTGCTTTATACTCTCTCATATCTCTCTTAACACTCTCAACAGTAGATTTGCCTTTGGCTCCCACTCCCATTATTTTCTGGTTTTCGGACACATGGATGTAATCAGTTGGAGCGTGACTCAGCAGTTGTTATGGCCATTACATAAGCAGTATTATTTGTTGAGTTACGAAAGCCTATAATGGTCAGTTCCCCCCTGCTTTCTGTGCTGATTCAAATGAATGGGTTGTTATCAGGATGATCACCCATTCATTTGAATCAGGTGGACAATCCTGGACAACTGTTTTAATATCGACTCGGACAAATTCTCTCTCCTTAATGATATTCATGTGGGCGCATTAGTCCATGAGAAATGCATTAATAATACCTATGAGTGGATTGATGTATCTGCTATAGCTACATTGGCATGTGTTCTGAACGTCCCTACTGGTAAATTACTTGAAAATACTTGAACATGTTTGTGCCCTTGTACTTCTCTGCCTTGGCTTTGTAGTGCTATAATGTTACCACTTGCACCATGGTAGTAATACAGTTACAGCCACGTCTGGCTCGGAAACAGATATTAGGCAGCCTGGAGCTGCTGCTTGCCAAATGCTCTTGCAGGGCATGACTGATGGGACACAATGCAGCTGGAAACTGCCTGCAGTCTCATAATGGGTCCTGCTTCACCCTCGCACCCTACAGTATGTTGGAAGCGCTTGTGTGGCCTAGACCTTTCTTAGCAACATTACCTGGGTTTTGGTGCTTGGCATCTACTCTTAAGTGTCCATGACCACAGCCAATGAAAAACACGCAGTACAGAAACCCTGCTCCTCTTATTTAAAGTGGTTTAATATGGCTTTCTGCCACAAGATGTCACCCTAAGCTCACCAGCATGCTCCATGGGCCACACACGTAAATTACAAAACAAAGAACAGAGGAGCTGGATTATAACACACAGAGGGAGTGTGACACAATTACTCCACAATATATCTGCGTAAGATGTTATTTGCTGATATTAATGTTTAAGGTCGTCTAAGCACCCTTTTCTTTTATTTTTAAACAGTGATCGTAATCTTTTAATTGTAAAGCGCTTGTGATAGTTGAGCTGTCAACAATGTACAGTAGACCCTAGCCTCCTTGTTGACAGGCTCTGTATGTATATCACACTCACTGTTGTTCTTAAATGGGGAAATGAAACTACAGTAATGCATGTGAACCAGGCATCATATATGAGAAGGCCATGTTAATGGCAAGCTCAATTTTAAGGCAGAGGAGCAAGACCAAGCAGACTATTACTTTGTGTTAGTTTGTGTACTGTTACTTTTGATTAAAACTGTTACTCTCCCAATATGTAGTTGTTGTTGTTGTTAGATTAGAGATTTGACCTGTACTATTGTCCATAATAACAGATCAGGATATTTACATTTATGGCATTTGGCAGATGGTTTTATCCAAAGTGACTTAACAAGTAGTGTTGTTGTTAACAATTATTTTCCGATGGCAATTACCATAATAAAATGATCTATGCATTTTTTTTGGCAGGTTTTGGTTTTATTAAGACCATTGTGCTTCATCTTAATATAGAAAAAAACCTAGTCAGGCTAGCCATACCTTCACTGCCTTTCAATAACAATATGGCAGGTCAGTAATCTATTTGATTGTGTGTTATTTGTGTCTGGGGGGACATTGATCTTCTCCTTATGTGTGAGTAGTGAGTAGTAGCTGTCTGTAGCTTGCCATGCTGCGCACAATGCCTCTTAGCCTACATGTGGCATGTGAATAATGCAGGAGCCCCCTATGTCTGCTGAGAGGAACAGCAGTAGAGCAAATGGAGTAGGGGCTAGGGCGTGGTGAGTGGTGGGGGCCGATGGGGGAACTCTTTGTTGTGGGGGTAGGGGTTGCGATTTAGGAAAAGCAGCAGGATTCCTGAATGATTAGAATGAGGAGGAGGACTGCGGTTGGGGTGGGGGGGGCTAGGCTAAGAGAATAGCCTGGAATCTGTGTGTGTGCTGGGGGTGAGGTCCTTTGTGCACTGGGGTGAGATCTACTTTGAGTTCCTGCTGCTTCTCTGCCAGGTAAACGTATTCTTGTCCTCAATGGCACGAGGGGCTCCCCAGCCCACCACTGGCCCACCCCACCGCTGGCCCACCCCCAGCCCGGCTCAGTAGGATGGGCTCTCTGCAGAACTGAATTATTCATAGGACTTCAGAAGAGTGCAGTGCAAATCTCCCCCGCCGCACACTCGCACTTCCCCACACAACCTGATATGCCACACGGTTCATGACAGACTGCATGCCTTGCCATGAGATCACTTCCTTCTGCAGCATCTTTGTTTGTTTATGTAGTTTCAGGCTACTGGGTTATTTCCTCTTCTTATCTGCTGTTCATCTGCTGTCCCCCTCACTGGGAGATCACCGTGCTCTGAATAATGAAATTGATTAGGTCTTGCTTTGCTTGTCGCATTCCGCCATTATGGTGGTCCGTCTTCTGCCAGGCTCCATGGGGTCATGGGTCAGCCTTTGAGAGAGACGATGCGGAAGGGATTGACAGGGTGCTGTGATTAAAATGTGTGGGGGTTGGTGAAGGGAGTGGTTCCAAGTGGGAATGGGATTGCGGATGTGGGGGCAGAGGGGAGCGAGGGGGCGAGGCTTGGGGGGGGCGTCCTCCACACTGGATGGATCGATGAGTTGCTACCTTTTTTGCTGCAGCATCGGCTGGGCGTGACTGCGAAGAGGGGTCCGCGGCTCCCCCGGGGTCCGCTGTGGTCATCGCCTCCCCTCTCTGTCATTACACAGAGGCACACATTAATTCACAGCTCACGCTGTCTGTGGACAGACTAGGGATGTGTGCAAGCGTGAGGAGATCCCATCCAGCTGGCAGCACGTTATAAGCCAGTCGCACATAAGACTGAGGCTAGGCATCGCCTGAGGAAGCACATGCCCTAGATTTCTTCAAGGTGGCAGCCATCACCTGTGTGGCTTTTAGATGAGGTAGACATAGCTTGCTATCTATCTGTCCATCACTTGGACATGTGCATTTTCTCTTCATGGGCTGTCATACACATTCACAAGCAGAGCGTTTTTAGTAAATGGCCTCTTACCCATTTTGATTTGAGTGTCTGTCAAGTGCTAAATATTTATTGTCTGTTCGTTTCCTCTCTCGTGCCTGTAGGATCGTAAACTGTCCAAAGTGGAGCGGCAGCGCTTCAAAGAGGAGGCGGAGATGTTGAAGGGCCTTCAGCATCCTAACATCGTCCGCTTTTATGACTTCTGGGAGTCGCCCCTCAAGGGGAAGAAGTGCATTGTCCTGGTGACGGAGCTCATGACTTCAGGGACCCTTAAAACGTGAGTGTTTTCTGGTGCAGTGAAAAACTGACGGCTAAGGAGCTTTGAACTAGAAGTGCAAATGCGCATAGTTTATTAGAGGTAGAGCGCAAGATAATGCACGTTATTAGTAGGATATACATATACCGGAGAAGTGGGAAGTTCATCTGAATTGGATGAGAAATCTGAAATATAAAAAACTCTTGCTTTCTGTGTTTAACAGTAGTTTTAAATGACCTGCTAGTTAACAGATTTATTAAATTAAGTCTGCTTTTTTTTGTCTGTCATTCATTGAAAACAATTACCCAGCACTGGGTGCTGTACACCGTGTGAACTCACTGTAATGAGTCCTAATGACACACAACAGCATTCCAAAAAAGCCATTCATCCCTCTTGTATTACATCTCATTTCAAGTCACAGGTCTGTTGTTGTTTTTTTGTTTTTTTAACACAGGTTATTGTTTAAAGCACTATTCTGACTGCATACCCAGGGATGTTAAGTGGAGTGATTAAGGAATTACAGAGAAGAGGCATGTTTGTAATTCTAGTTGGGAGACCATAAATTCCAAAGAAAAGAATCTTTGCTTGGCAAATCTTTAATTTGCCCTTCTTAAATATTAGTCAGTTTTTAATTTAAACCACTGTACTTTAATAGTCTTTGACTCTTTTAATTTGTTGTGCCGATGGCAGTCTTTCATCAGCTTTGTGTGTGTGAAGTTTCTCCCTTCGAGAACACCCACCTTAAGTACATCTCTGGTGATTTAGATTCCCTTGGTACTTTCACATATAATGTGGAGTCTGGGGAATATATTGCATGCCAGTCTACCCTGTACCCAAATTGACACAACTACACGGAGCGTGTAGTTGTGTCAATTTGGGTAAACTTAAGATATTTCTCCAGTTTCTAATGCAATTTACAGTTGAACTTGTGTTAAGTGGATAATGTTTGTCTCCTCTATCTAGCTACCTAAAGCGCTTTAAGGTGATGAAACCCAAAGTGCTAAGGAGCTGGTGTCGACAGATCCTGAAAGGTCTCCACTTCCTCCACACCAGAACCCCTCCCATCATTCACAGAGACCTCAAATGTGACAACATCTTCATCACTGGGCCCACAGGCTCAGTCAAGATAGGAGACCTCGGCCTGGCCACACTGAAAAGGGCATCCTTTGCCAAGAGCGTCATAGGTAGGACACTGGGTTGTACCAAGTGGGTGTGATGGTCCTTGCAGCTTGAAGCCATTTACATGGGTACCGCCTTCTTCTCTCGGCAGGGACCCCAGAGTTCATGGCTCCGGAGATGTATGAGGAGCACTATGATGAGGCTGTGGACGTCTATGCCTTTGGAATGTGTATGCTGGAGATGGCCACCTCCGAATACCCCTACTCTGAGTGTCAGAATGCTGCTCAGATCTACCGCAAAGTCACCAGTGTGAGTCCTGCCTCTCGCTGCCAGTGTTTCTGAACTAATTGGTTTTTGTGTTATTTTTGCTATAGGTACACAAGCTTGTTACCACGTGCATTATATTATTTGGTGCTGTTTATATAAACTGAAAGATTCATTAAATGTGTCTTTGTTGACTCTACCTAGATGAGACCTTTCTTGTTTATAGCACTGTGAATGCCTTGTTAGTGCCAAAGAATCTAGTTAGCCATATGGTCTCACAGAAGGAGACTCAAGTCCCCCAGTTCTTGATGAAGCCTTAAGGCTGTCTATCATTTCCATTACCGTTTCCCTAGTAAGCTACAGTATATACTGTGGAAACTGACCAGGGGCTGTCTGAAGTTAACAGTAAACATCCTGATTTGATTAAAGACATTGATTTAAGAACCAACTGGAATCACACATGCCATTTTCTTACTGCTGTTGAAAAGGAAAAGCCCTTTATAACCATATTAACTGAGAGCCAATATGCACCAGAGTATCTGTCTCCCTGCTCTATATACTTAACTGTTACCACTGTATGCACATCAGAGTGGCCTAGAGGGACCACTGCAGACTATTAATAGAAAATTGATCAAAGGAAACCCCACAGCTCTGAGTATACACAGCAGTCTATACTCTGTATTTTATTGTAATCATTATGCATCTGTTACAAACACATTTGAGAATGAATGAACCATTTGGAGCTCTGAATTTCAATAGCAGAAAACTGTATGGAATCCTGCGGAGTGGAAAAACTGAGTTGTACCAAAACACAACTGTCATTTTTATTTCTTGTCATGACTTGTTCTGAGTGCTTTGTTTATGTTTCCCTTTTCTCAGGGAGTGAAGCCAGCCAGCTACAACAAGGTCATGGATCCTGAAATAAAGGAGATTATTGGGGAGTGCATTTGCCAAAAGAAGGAAGAGCGGTGAGTGACTGTACCTAAAGGACCAACAAGGTGCCATCCCATCGCTTGCCCGCCCTCACTCCAACGGTTCAGTGCTGACAGCTGGTGTGTCAGTAGCACCATGTACACCCTCCATCTTGGCACCGCGACCTCCTCGTGGTTCAGTAGTAATGAGCTTGTGTGCATTGAGCTTGTATAAGGGGAAATGAGGCTCTCTGTGGTTAAAGGATGATTGGGCTCACTGTGCCGTTTTGTCCTGGGAGAACACACAATAATTAGATGGGTGTCTTCCCAGATATTTGTTCATGCACATTATTCTTTTTTTAATTGCTCTGTAGTCGGGGAATGTCAGGAACACTGTTGCTTAGTTGTCTCTGTTGTTGCACCTCCCTGTGTGTTTACAATTACAAGGTCAAATGGAGAACGAGATGACCCTAAAGTATCAAGTAGTGAGAACTTCATTCTACAGATAAGAGTGTTAATACTAACGTGTTTGACTCTAGCCATAGCATTGTGTACAACAGCTTTATTCATCTGTTTCAACTCCCAGGTACTCCATAAAGGACCTGCTGAACCACGCCTTCTTTGCCGAGGACACAGGTGTGCGGGTGGAGCTGGCCGAGGAGGATGATGGGAAAAAGGCTTCCATAGCTCTAAAGCTGTGGGTGGAGGACCCAAAGAAGTTGAAAGGAAAATACAAGGAAACTGGAGCCATTGAATTCACCTTTGACCTAGAGAAGGAGATTCCAGAGGATGTGGCACAAGAGATGGTGAGTGAAGGAATGTCAATTAAATAACAAGTAAGGGCCTTCATTCTATTAACTGCACAGGAAGTAATCAGCATAGTGGTTTTCATGTGCAATGTCTTTTCTCAGCCCTTTTCAAAACCTCTTATTTTTATCTTAACTGAACTGCAATTACAGTTAGTATTTATACTAGTTATTGCAGAGGGTGACTATCCAAGTGTGCAATGCTTCTGGCTTGGTGTGTGGCAGCTGCCAACAGTGGCCTATCTCTTGCAGCTTTCAGGAATGCACCCGCATGCAGATTGCTGGCGATGAAAGAAATGTTTTTTTCCTCCTCCTGCCTTGGCATGATATTACCTCTAAGATAAGTCTCTGGCTTCATTGTGATGACCTCTTCCGTAAACACAGCATATTGTGTAATATGGTCAGTATGATGCAGGGGTCAAGCATTGTAATGGTGTGTGTGTGTGTATTAACCATGGTGGTGAATTAGCAGGCTTAAATGCTTTTGTCTTAAAAATAAAAAAAGATACCACAGAAGCTGACAATCATACATTCAAACCTTGTAGAGTGGAGAATATGTAGTTTTTGTATTTATGGAATGCTCTGCATAGACAACAAGCATTTGCAAGCTGAGATATTGTATAAGGAAGTGGATTGTGCACTGTGTGTATAGGGTTAGAGATCTACAGGTATAACAGGTGTGAGAGGTAAAGACAGATATTTGTCTGTTTGGGAAATTGCTTAATGTTGTTGCCATTGTTGGTGAAAATCACTTCTGTGTTGTAGTATCTGACTTGTTGTTTGAGCAGTGCCATTTGTACCATGTATAACTCTTCAGTTTGATTTTCCGACTCTCCTAATGTGCCTCTTCATTTGCCTTTGTCCCTCCTCATGTCATTTGTTCATGCTGTTGGTTGCTGAAGACATAGAGTAATGATTGTGGCAGAGAGCTGCAACATGTGGGCCACCAGCTCAATGGGAGAGGCACGTCAACTCGGCCCTGTTTCAGATCACCCCTGGTTTAGTACTTTAGTTAGTGACTGGCAGCAAGGGAGCTAGTTTGTCTTCATAGATGGGTCTCTGTCTTTGGTCATGCTCTCTGGTTCTTTGGTTATATTGTTCAGGCCATATTTCATGCTAGGCATTACATGTCCATCCTGGTGGTGTAATAAAATTGCATTAGTATTTTTTTTACCCTATAAATTTTGCTAGAGCAATTGTAGCACAATAACAAATCTACCTTTGTTGTAATGAATGTACATTCTAATTATGGTCTAGTGCATTCTTAAACGCACGTCGTCTACATAATCCAATAATCAGATGTGACAGAAGTTGCTTGTTTTCTGAATAAGCTATTACTCTTGGTTTAACAAGGACAAATCGGCTCAAGTTTCTGTATTCGAGTCGAGTCTCACAGCAGGGAAGTCCACGTTGAATCACAAGTTCTGATTCTCACGACTCGCGTTTACAGCTCTTCCATCATGTGTACTGGGAACCAATATATTCGATCTTGATGGATTTTAGCAAGTTGTGCGTGCATTTAAATGAGGGCAATGTAAAGGAATACTGGTGAATTGTGGCGTTGGGTGTAAGGCCTATGCACCATGCCTGTTACTGGCAGAGGTAACATTACCCCATCGTCTTTGAACTCACTGAACTGAGCTGCAAAAGGAATAGTCCTTCTCTCTTGTGATCCCCAAAAATAGATTTTCTATACCCTCCCTCCCTTCTTGCTCTCTCGCTAATGCTCCATCTCTTGTCACAGCTCTAAAAATACCCTCACACATTCCCTCTCTCCTCCAGGTGGAGTCTGGCTTCTTCCAGGAGAGCGATGCGAAGACTGTGGGAAAGTCTATCAGGGACCGGGTGGCCCTGATCAAATGGAGACGAGAGAGAACCGTCTCCGCCGATGCTCCAGCCGACCAGGCTGAAGGGGCACCCGGGGCCCAGACGTCCCTGGCCCAAGGTCCCCCCGCTGCGGCCGCTCAAGGCGGGCGTGCCCCTCCCCTGGAGCCGGAGGAGGCCGAGGTGGATCCGCACAACAGGCTTTGCAACCTGCCAACCAGTGCCACCTCCGTCACATGTAAGGCTCCCCTCTGTCCCCTGCTCAGAGGCACATGGTCGTCTCAGACCTCGTTGGTGTCTTGCATCTATAATGAGCAGCCCCCTGCCCTGCCCATCTCCCTGTCTCTGCAGCAGACAGCACATTCGACAGCGGCCTGGGCTCCGCTGTGTACTCGGACTGTCACAGCAGCCAGCAGAGTGTCCTCTACCAGTCCCTGCTGGAGCCCGTCACCACGGCAACGCAGCAGGTCTGTACCAGGCGCGGAGCACGACCAGTGTGGCCCGTGTGCATTCAGAGCGATAAACATTAACGACACACACACACACACACAACGGCGTCATCGGTACGCGTCAGTGCCAAGTCAGTGGGCTAGATGGAGACGCACATATGGTGGACACAAGTCCTCCTGAATACACACGCCATGTACATTTGCATGCATATAGACGTGTGGCTACCAACACAGTCTGTTCACCAACATGGTCATCTTCCATCCCATTGCATTGCTGACTGCCATCCCATTTGTTTCCATTCGTTTGTACGTGTGTGTGTTTTAACGCGTGTTTTGCTTGTGGGTTGCTGTTGGCCCAGCGCCAGGCCAGTAAGCCTTGTTGGGGCACAGAGCCGCCCTGCCCCCGCCCCGGAGGCCCCGGGTGCCAGAGGTCTCTGAGCCCGGAGCCCAGGGCGCAGACGGGAGCGTTGGCGCGCCGAGGGAGCGCCTCGGTGGTGGACACGCTGCGGGCCAGCCACATAGCTCAGCTGCACGCCCTGTTGTCCCACAGGAACCGCTCCGTCAGCCCCGGCCCCACGGCCCCGCCCACCCCGCCGGAGGACGGCTGCCCCTCGGAGGGCGCGTCGCCCCTCGCCCTGTCGCCCCCCCTCCTGTCGCCCCCCCTCCTGTCACCCCCCCTCCTGTCGCCCCTCATCCTGTCGCCCCCTCCCGTCCTGTCACCCCCCCTCCTGTCGCCCCCCGTCTTGTCGCCCTCGGAGTCCCGTCGCCACAGCGATGGCCCGCCGGCAGACGGGGAACCCGGGGGCTTGGCGGTGCCGGCGGGGCACACAGTGGGGCGGAGGCACTCTGACCTCAGCAGCCCGCACCAGCACGCCATTCACCTGTGCCACCAGTGCCACTCCTGCCTTTCTCTGCTCCTGCTGAGGAACAGGCACCAGCACGGCCCTGACGGGACCCCCGGGCCGGCGGGGGCCAAAGGCCCGAGCGACCGCTCCGACTTCGCCGTGCTGCAGAAGTCCCTGCTCAGCATCATCGGCGGCAAGCCGCCACCGCCCCACGGGCCGAGCCTCCTGTGTCCGCCGGCTGCACACAGGCCCTCCCGCAGCTACGGCGACGGCAGCCTCCGGGCCCCGCCCCTCCAGGGCCGCAGGGCCAGCTACTGTGCCGGGGAGCCGCATGCCGCCAGCGCCGCGGGAGCGGTAGGTGGAAGACGTCCATGCCTGCCGCCTGTAGGAGGCTCAAGGCTGTTCTGCTTGGAGCTGGTCTGGTCTTCTGTCTGAACCTTGCTGCCTGCCTGCCGTAGGCCTCCCCCGGGCTCCGTGTCTTGTCCCAGATCTGTGATCTATTAGCTGGCCTAACGGTGGTGGTGGGGGAGCCCTGCTGACTTCCTATCAGCGCCTCCTTAATGTTTCCTCATTCCGCTTCACTGACACAGTACGCAGCTGTCTTTTATCCCCGGCTTGGCCTCAATGCCTCTCCCTCGACACTCCCCCGACGGACAGATGGCTTCTGGTGGATGGCGGAGTGTGTCTAACATCCCCTCATCCCTCCCCCTTCCCCTTCCTCCCCTTCACACCTGCCACGGTGCTGCTTTTTGTTGAGGTTCTGCCACCTTAGTCCTGCCATGGTCTCATTATACCGTTCCTGTGCCATACTGACACCCCTCTAATGTGTGTTTAATCTTAGGATAACTCCCTCTAACCCGTTTCTCTGTGCACTGTCCTCCTAGGGCGCATGCATAGGGCTCCAGAACCAGCCTTCTGTACCGGCTGCTCCCTCCTGCAGTGTGGCCCTGCACACCCCGGTACAGTACCTCCAGCCCGGCCCCATCTTCCCTGCCGCCGCCCAAGCAGGAGCTCCGGCGCCAGCCAGCCTCGCTGCCGCGCCCAGCTGCGTCCAGCTTGTGGTCACGTCAGCGGGCTACGCGCCGCCCGCCCGGCACCACGCCCAAGCTACGGCGGGCGTGGCGGCATCAGCGCTGCAGCAGCACGCCCAGCAGACGTGTCGGGCCTACGCGGCTCCCCCTCAGAATGCCCCGTCTGCTTCCCCGGGCTTCCCCGATGCAGGGCAGCAGCCGGCGCAGAGCTACCCTCTCGGGTCCCTGTCCGTGGCTCCAGTCAGCACCGCCCCGTGTGCCCCCGAGC
>JAODUG010000022.1:3030933-3050141 GCA_027564795.1 Aphredoderus sayanus | reverse complement strand
GCAGCAGCCGGCGCAGAGCTACCCTCTCGGGTCCCTGTCCGTGGCTCCAGTCAGCACCGCCCCGTGTGCCCCCGAGCAGGCGCCGGGGCCAGCCCAGCAGGGCCCGTGTTCCCCCGCACCAGCACAATACAGCCAGCAGGTCCCCCCCGCTCAGCCGCAGCACTTGCTGCCGACGGCTCCCTCTATCGCCCAGCAAGTGGGCCAGGCCGCACCTGTTCAACAGCAGCACCTCATGCACCAGGCACTGCAGCCAGACGCTTCACAGCAGCCTCCCCAGGCAACGCTGGCCTCTCAGCCCTACGCCACGGCAGGTGCAGCTGTGCAACAAGTCCCTGCAGTGCAGCAAGGTTACCCTGCTGTGAGCCACGCCGACCCCGCCTCTCTCTGCAGCGCGCCCCCTGACCTCAATCTACTGCAACAGCAACAACAGACTGCCCCGTCTCAGAGCCTCTATGCTCCTGTCCTGCCTCCAGCGGTAGGGCAGAGCTATCTGCCGGCCCCAGTAGCACACCAGAGCTACCCAGCCACAGCCCAGCCCTGCCACTCCTCAGCCGCAGCCCAGCAGGTGAGTTGAGGATAAACGTGTGCCCTCTTCGGCACATCCGCTGCCCCAAGTGGTTGAGCGGTGTGAGTTCCTGTTGTTTTCCCTGCTCTCTGACCCTGCTGCTTTTTGTTTTCTCGTCAGTTCCAACCCTATCTCTACATCGGAGCTTTCCAGCATCAGGTAGAGCTCCCTTCCTTTCAACACTCTCACTGTGGGGGGGCTCGGCAATGAATTATTCACAGTAGTACTGCATAATGATGAGATGCAGCGGTGTTGGAGAACATTAGGTGAATGACAGAATGAGCAGCCCCTTTTTAAATAGCTGTTTCCTCTGAGTCTTGCCAGCTGTAATGAAAACAAGAGCGGTGGCTTTATCCGCCATCCCCTCAGGCCTGTTCTGTGTTTGTGGAGCTGCACACACCAGAAGTCGTTGCAGTCTTGAGCACAGGATGGAACGTGGGAGCCATTCTGGTGTGGGTCAATAGCAGGAAAAACAGACCCCTGAACTGAGAGATGACATGCCATAAGCCTGCCCTAACATCTGGCCTGTCTCTCTCTCCCTTTCTCTCTTTGTGCTTTCGTACAATGTGTGTGCTGGCCAGGCTGTTGCACAGCTCACTCAAGAGGGACAGTGTGTCAGTCAGTTGGCGTCTAATGTCCCAGTCCAAGCCCTGCCCCCTCAACAACCATTGGCCCAGACACTTGTCCATCAGCAGCTCCAGCCACTACAGATCTCCTCCACTTTAGCACCACCGCACCAGGTATGACTTTTTTTGGTCTATATCGGTTTGTTTGTATTTGATGTTTATATTGGGTTGCTTCAGGAACTTGTGTTGTCCGTATATAAACAGTTTATAGGGGTCAAATGACTTTACACTGCGAGCTCACTCATCCTCCGTTTTCCCCCCAAACCCTGTCCTTTTTATTATTTAATTTTTATTGTTTCTTCCTGTTTTCTCCTTGTCTTCAGTTCCCCTCCCAGTACCCTACTATCCAAGTGATGACGGCTCCGGCTGACCCTGACTCCTCCTACCCTTGCTCCTCCTCTGCCTCCCTGCCCTATTCCTCCTCTACCTCTCCAGCTCCCGCCTTCCTCTCTCCTGGCCAGGCTCTCCCTGTAACCCCCTGCCTATCCCCCTTGTCTCCTCTGCGAGTAGAAAACACTTTAGCCACACCCGCGCCAGTGTCGCTCATGCCCTCACCCACATCTCCACTGCACCAGTGTCGCCCTACACTTCAGCAGGGTGTTAGGGCTGAAGCCCCCCACACGCCCTCTGCGTATGTAGCAGCCCCTACCGCACACCCCTTACACAGACACCCTGTGCCTCCCCAAAACACGCAGGCTCCCTCAAACCCCAGCACACAGCCTCTGACGCAGGTAAATATTACGGCTGCAGTGGAATTGTGCATACTGAGAGGTGTGTGTGGTGCCTGTAACTGTTGTGTAAGAATGTTTGTTAATTTCTGCTCAAGTCGCCTAACAGGACAATACTGTTATTAGGACAGTTCATACAGACGTTAAACAATGATATGACTCTTATAGCATTCATATCAAATGCCAAATAGTGTCAGGCCTTTACACATAAACTTTTTAAAGTCAGTCAGTCCCACTTTTAAGATGGCTGCATAAAGTATTGCTGCATGGTCTGCTTGTTATATCAGGTCCTGCAACAGACCCAGCTTGGTCATCCAGAGGCGCTGCCAGCCCAGTCTGCTGCAGCCTCCTCCCCACCTGTGCAGAGCGGATCGGGCAGTGGCACAGCCACTGCTGCCCAGCTAGACCACAACCAGAACCCTTGCCAGGTGCCTGCACAGGCCCAGCATCAGGCCCAGTGCCAGGTTCCTGCACCGCAGCTGTCAGATGCCCAGAGAGCGTCCCCGGCCCCCGTCACGGCCGGCCTGCCTCAGCAGAAACAGCCCGCTGCGGCTGCAGGGGGCTCAGGCCAGGGCCCTGCAGAGTGCAGCCTGGAGGTGAGGACACGTGATGCTGCTGCTGTCACCAGCCATGCTGGCCTGCTGTGCGCTTCTCGTTTGGCAGAACCACCAGTACGCCCACGTCTCTCTCTCTCTGACGGTCTCTCTCTGTCTGTCGTTCTCTCTGCGTCTCTCCTGCGCACGCTCTGTCTGTCTCTACACTCCACTTCCTCTCATCTCCTCTCACATTTCTTTCAGGAACCCAATCTCTCCATAATGAAATGCATGATATGGCTTTTTCGTTGTAATCTGTTTTGTCTGGTTGTTTTCTCTCTCTGCAGGATCAAGCGGCAGAGAAACAGACAGCGGGACAAAGCTATGACAGGTGCCAACTCATCCCCACTTGAATAAAAGTCTTTATTTGTGTGGATTGTTCTGACGCTCGTTCACAGAGCTTTAAAGATTAGAGTATTCTTCCTTTATACCCATTACCCAATTGAGAAAATCATCACAACTATACACATTAATTTAGGATGACTATTGACTAAAGCGTTTCTAACTCGTGTCCATGCAATGGGAATCGCATTCTGATATTCACTGCAGTAGAAATGATTGTAAACAAATAAACTTTTTGTCAAATTCGGCAACTCTCTTTTTTTTTTTTTTTTTCCAAACACCAGTGTGAACTCGGACACCATGTCTGGCAAAGAGATGAGTGATGGTTATGAGGGGACGCATGGTGGAAAAGTCCGCAAACATCGTAGATCCACACGCACACGTTCTCGCCAGGAGAAGATCACCAGACTTAAATTGAGCATGCTCAACGTGGGTAACCATCAACTTTCACTCACACACCTAGACTAGAAAAGATGGTACAGGTATTACTCCAGTATAATATGTATGTATGTATGTATATCTTTTTAAAAAATTTGTATTACTATTTATTTCGACACGGTGTACCGTGTACAATACCGTCATGCATGAAAAATGTATTCTCTAAGTGGGAGAACCTAATATTTTAAGATTGCTAATCAATAAACCTTATGACCAGATATCCTTGCTAGAAACACAATGGGTTTAGGGGATTTTGGGGGTCATTTGTTTTAATCTAATTCTCTAAAATACTTTGTTTATTCATATACTTTGTGTTTATTTGTTGTGCTACAAAATAAATGCATGCATGCAAACCACTTGTTTCTGTGGGTTGTGTCCATAATAAAATAGTTGTGAAGGATCTTTTTGTGTTTCCTTTTCTTCTTGGTATAGGTTTGCAACACGGGGGACAAGATGGTGGAGTGTCAGCTGGAAACTCACAACCACAAAATGGTCACTTTTAAGTTTGATCTGGATGGTGATGCACCTGAGGAGATTGCTACTTACATGGTATTGTCTATATCGGACTGAATTGTTGCCACCTCACTCACACTGGAAGGTTTTTTTTTTTAATGCATATAGAGCTGTGCACTGCCTGAGATCCTCTGTCATGGCGCAGAACTGAAACGCCCCATCTTCTCTGCTGCAATGCAGCAAAAATATTTTCCCTCCCTTCCGCTCAACCCCAATTAATATTGGGTTTGAATACTTATATTTAAAGATAGATGCAGTAAATATTTAATGGAGCATAACTCCTATCTCTTTATGTGGGATGTACTGCATACGGCCATGGGCAAATAAATAACTTGACACCCACAATAGGCAACCTTACCTGACACAATAAGGAAGGAAAGAAAGATTTAAATTGATCAGTTGCTAAACAGGCTGTTAGAATAAAGGCAGCTTCTGAGTGGAATGCACTCAACTTTACCCCTCACTCTACAGCCACAAGCCCATTTGTGCACAGTTGTTACACAATCAGGTAATTTAGCAACTTACAGTAAGGCGCACATGGGGTTTAGGCATTGTGCTTGAAGAACCCACAACCTTTGGGCTTACAAAACTCCAGTGTTGGTGTTTAGGAGTAGATTAGATGTTCTTGTAAATCTACAGTGTTGCTGCTGTATAATCAAATTTCAAAATGTGAAATGAATGGTTTTTTTCAGAAGGTTTAGAGTTGTCCTTCCCTGCCCACAGATTAAAACAACATCTCAGGGCAACGCTGGTTTATATTTTTTATTTTTTCAAAGGCCTTCCCGTCTGACATGCCTCTATAACAACACTATACTATTCTATAACAACCTCTATACTTGCACTATAATGATTATACACATGGGTATATTGATTATTCTATTAATTTCAACACTGACGGTCTTGTCTGTGCTCTCGGGTTCCCAGGTGGAGAACGACTTCATTCTCCCCCTGGAGAAGGAGGTGTTTATCGAGCAGCTAAAAGATATCGTGGACAAGGCAGAGGACATGTTGAGCGAGGACACAGAGGGAGAGAAGGGCTGTGACCTTGCAGGCAGTCCCCAGCAGAGCCAAGGAGCTGGCACACTAGTGACAGAGGTGAGAGAGGGCAGGGTGGGGGAGTGTTGGCAGGGACTGGATTGGAGATTGGCCTGTGACACCACTTGCAGGATGACTGTGTGCAGAACTGCTAACAGGCCTTGGCAAGGACACCTTTTGATGCAACACTTCTCTTCTAACTGAATTTACTATCCTGGTTGCCAGCTTGGTGGCTGCTAGGGAACCCTTTTCTTAAATCTTGTCTAATACCGGTAATTGAATACACCTACATCAATGGTCTATAATGACTTTCCTCTTTTCCTTTAGGGTTTAAAGGCCACTTCGCCCAATACACCGCAACTGGTGTACCAGCAAAATGGTACGGCTTCATGTCAATAGACTAAATGTCCATTTGTCTTTCTGGTCATTATTGTCATAGAATGATGACTGTAAGGTTAGTGTTCTGGTCTGACTTTAAGATGAAAATAGTGATAACTGAGCTCTGAGGCACTGAGCCTCTTTTTTGCCTCAGTCTGTGCGACAGCCCTTTTTGTAATGTCAGAATCTTTAGCTTATTCAATTAGATATTTCAGATTTGAAATGTATGTGCTTCTGTCTCTGATAGTCCTGCACACTGGCAAGCGCTGGTTCATCATCTGCCCTGTGGCTGAGACGCCCATGCCAGAGATGGAGATGACTTCATCGCACGCCACCACCACCAAGGGTATGTAGGGTGTGTGTGTCAGTGTCATTTTGTAAATCCGATTTATTTTAGAAGTGTGTGTGTGTGGGGCACAAGATTTTAAATACTTGAACCTGTTTGACCGGGTACAAGTCAAGACAACCGTCAGCTTGGTTGCATGAAACATAAAGTGGCAGTGTACCGCATAACACAGGGGGAAAAAAACTGTTCATACAGTCCACGCTTGCACCATGACGCAATAAATCAACTGAAGTCCCGTGTATGATGCCTATAAGTTAACTAACTGGAGGAAGGTGCAAGGTATTCCGTGTCTGTTTAAGGAAATGAATAAATCTGTGAGGGTCAGTTCGGCAGCCATGTCTTCCTGCAGCCATGAAGGTCAGATGTTAACACTGGCAGCTTCTGGTGGGAGAAGACGAGAAGTGTTCCAGCACTAGACTGGATACAGGATGCAGTCCCCCTTCATTAGCCACCAATTGTAGCAATCATTCTCTTCCTTAATTACATTTAGTTTTCCCTTCCTCCTTCCAGAGGCTGAATGGTCCGCCCCGTGCTCGGCCCCATCCAGCAGCCCCAGTCCAGCGGTCTCTGTCCCGGGCCCCGCCCCCCCCTCTTCCTCCTCCTCCTCCCCTGCAGCTCTGACCTCGATGCCCCCTCAGGAGCCCGAGGCGGGCCAGGCGCGCGTGCAGCAGCCTCAGCCCTCCGGCAGCACAGCTGACGTGTGCCGCCGTCACTCCCCTCCCGCGGATGAGCCCTGCGTCTCCGCCGTCTCCATGGTAACGGACATCCCGTGTTGCGCCATCGTGCCGCCCGTCACGCTGGACGTGCACTCTGGCCGGGGCGGAGCAGCTGTTGACCCGGCCTCCTCTGTGTCTAATCAGGCCGGCCAGGCCAGCCCCACCGGAGACCTAGCCCCCCAGCTAGCCCCCCAGCTAGCCCCCCAGCAGCCCGTGGTGCTGCAGCAGCCGTACGCCACGCCCATGCAGCCCGGTGTGGCGGTGACGTCCCAGCCCCAGAGCCCCGCCCACCAGGCCTCGCAGCAGCACGCCCAGGCTGCGGGACAGCAGCCGGGCGGCGGCAGCAGCGGGGGGCCGGGGGAGTCGGACAGCGAGGGCCCGCGCAGGGTGGAGTTTGTGGACCGCACCATCAAGACCCTGGACGAGAAGCTGAGGAACCTGCTGTACCAAGAGCACGCGCCCTCCCAGCCCGCCAGCGCCTCTTCCGACCCCCAGGGCTCTGCCAGCTCCGAGGTGGGCTCGCCGCCCGTCTCTGACGGCCCGAGCGGCGACTACGTCGCCAGGAAGAAGGGGGAGCCTCTGGTACGTGTGTGTTGTGTGTCTGTGTGCCTGGGAAGCTTGGCCTTGCAGCAAGCTAACGGCAGCAAGCTAACGGCAGCAAGCTAACGGCAGCAAGCTAACGGCAGCAAGCTAACGGCAGCAAGCTACTAGAAAATCTATTCTCTGCAGTGTGCTATTCATTTGGCCATTGGCTGAAGAAACAATAATACAGTGATTATAGGAGGGGTTAACAACATGATAGCTGTTAGCCAGAAGATGCATCTTAAGGTGTGTGTGAATGAATGAATGCAAGTACTGTATTGGGGCATCTTATTCTCATGACCCCTCCTTCTCCCCCAATCTCTCTCAGCCCAAGATCCCTGAACGTACAGATAGCCTGGGAGCCCTGAGTGACTCAGGAGTGGCAGGTATGCAGCCCAATACCGGACTGTTTTGTGTTCACGGCATATTGTGCCAATATTTATCACAGCAGTGCTGAAAATGCATCATAGTAATGTTTTCGTAATGTTCTCTCTTTAACCCCCATTTAGCCTCTAGCCTGGTTTGCAATGGGACAGATTTATCTACAAGCTCCAGTTCACATGGCTTCAAAAGCCGTTTCCAAGTAAGCATCCCTATATCATCTCTACATGAACTGTTTGACCATTCTGATCACATTACATAACTTCTGTCTGTTTATCCTGCATCCTGTTCCCCACTGAAATCATGCATTGCTATAATTATGGGCTTCTCTCCCCAGATTGTCCCCACTCCCCCAGACGTGATTTCTTGTTTGGAGAAAACCCGGACGAGCAGCAACGCCTGCAGCTCTCCGGCCCCCTCCGGTGGCTGGGGCGAGTCTCGCGGCCAGAGTGAGGGCCCGGGCAGGAGAGAGCAGGGCTGCGTGGCGGTGGGCAGGTTCTCCGTGACCACCGCTGATGACGACAACGGCGGCGGCGGCAGGGACCCCGCAGGGACCCCCAGAGCCCCCGGCAGCAACCGCTACTCTGCCCCTCCAGACCTGTACCAGGACACGGCCTCCACCAGCCCCGACGTCACCCCGTGCCACATCCCCCGGGCCCACACCATAGATGCCCCCGCCCAGCGCTACCACACCCTCCAGAACCCCTCCCGGATCTACTCCGACTCCGGCGACGAGGACAGCGGCGGCGCGGCCCCGCCCCCGGGCCACGCCCTCTCGGAGCACAGCGGAGGCGACCTCATGAAGAGGGCCGTGGCCTTCCTGCGACGCTCGGGCCGTAGCAGTAGCGTGCAGGGCTCCGATTCGCCAAGCCGGCAGCCCGTGGCGATGAACGGTCACGGCCCCTCCCCCAACGGGGCGCACACCCACTCGTCCTACGTCAGCAGCGACAACGACTCCGAGTTTGAGGACGCCGACATGAAGAAGGAGCTGCAGAAGCTGAGAGACAAGTGAGAGTCAACCTTATTTATCCAGCATTACTTACTGTAGTCACATTGGTCTCAAGGGTGGCACCACCCCACCTTTTACATGGCAACCAACTCTTTATTCTCCTATTGGACAATTGGCATTACACCATGGGTAGTATACAGTATATAACAATGTATCCAGGTAAACAGAGTGGCATACATTGTACAAATTAAAATGTGTAAAATGTGCTTTGTAAAGGAATGGCGTACACTTTAGTTATTAGTGCCTGCTCCTAACCTGCCTGCTTTGCCTGTACGTGTGTTTCAGACATATGAAGGAGATCTCAGAGCTGCAGGCATTCCAGAGGAGCGAGATTGAGCGTCTGTACAAGGAGCTGGGCAAAACCCTGCCTCCCAGTGTAGGCATGCTTCACGCTGCGCCCCCTAGTGGCCGCAGACGCAGGGCGAGCAAACACAAGCTAAAGGCTGGCAAGCTGCTCAACCCTATGGTCCAACAGCTCAAAAATAACCTGAACTCCTCTGCCGCTGACAGAAAAGGTGCACATGTAGCTCACATTTATCTATTTAATAAACACATGCAGTGTTCTGTACTTGAGTGTTTATGAATGGTCACACATTGTGTGGGCTTCAATTTCTAACTCACTGTGACTCATCCTTATCTTTTTTTTCTCTCACTTTCCCCCCACCAAGGTGAGAGCGCTGCCAGCTCATCTGGCTCCCCGGCGAAGAGTTCTCATATGTCTGATGGCTCTGCCCACTCCAGCGGGAGCACCAGCTCCAGCACCCTGCCCAACCTCCCCCCACAGCTGGTCCAGACCCAGCAGCCCTGCTCCCTTAAGGGCTCCCTGTCCACCGACAACATCTACGCTGGGCTGCAGGCTGACGGCATGGCCACCCAAGCAGGCCCCGGCCAAGGTACACCCAGAGTGTGCTGTGCATGTGCAGGTTTAATCACACCAACATACACAAACACACGCGGGGCTAACAGTGATGTCCACACCGCAACTGGTCTGGCTTAGATGGATGTTTATAGTGTATAGAAACACGTCCATTTAAAGGTATACTAAGTCGATTTGTTAACAATAAACAGTCTGGCCTACTGTATGTGATTGGCTAGATTGAGTTGAGAATCTTACTTATTATACCTTTTTGATGACTAATGGTGTCCATACTTTGCATTACTTAATAGCACCATAATACTGTACTGTAAATCTGAATGGCTAAAACAATGTAGTACTAATTCAGGTGTCTGAATGTGTCGCTCGTTTCATATTTTACACCCACTGTCACATTATACAGATGCGTAAAGCAGCTGTGGCACAATTGCTTATTGCTGACTAATCCCAGTAGTGAATGTGGACATGGTGTTCTTTCCTGGTTCAAATGCCTTCTGTCTCTTGAATATCCTTTGCTGGTGCTTTTAATGGTGGGGGATTTTCATCCCAGTCTCCCTTTTACATAAGTGTCTCTTGTTTCTTCTCTTCTTCCCTCTTATATTAATTTTTGCAGGCTGGACGGTTTACCACCAAACGTCAGAGAGAGTGACCTATAAATCTAGTAGCAAACCACGCACTAGATTCCTCAGTGGACCCGTGTCTCTGTCCATCTGTTTGTATTTGTTCCTTTCTATTTCCCCTCATTCATATCATGTCTTTAATTTCACCTCTTTCTCCTGATCTGTTTTAATTATTTTATACTTGATATAGTGGATCTTCTACCTTGTGCTGCTCACTGAGGCCTGTCTGTGAAAAACATACATCAAATGTTTTTTGTTCCTATTTTATTTTTTTATCCTCTTACTCCAGTGCCATTTAAGCTTATATTGTTTTGTGGGTTGAATGTCTTTCCCCATACAAATGCTTTGTGCACTGCTTCTGGCTTTAATAAGCAGACCCCACAACAAGCACACTGTTTATGGCATAAAGCTAGTCTTCTTCAAAAATGGGCAAATGCTGCCTGAGGTCAGATCGTGTGTCTGTGTGTGAGAGAGAGTGCGAGAGCATCCAAGCCTTTGTACCCTTTATTTTGTTTCATCCCGTTGACTTAATTGTTTGACATCTCCAAAACCAAGGCACTTTGCACAAGTGTGTAGTGCGCAACAGAGAAACCCCCCACCCTTTCCCTGATTGGCCAAGCCCGTGTTAGAGGAGCACTCTCTCTGTCCCACATGTTTGGACGGGGAAGACGTGCATGGTGCAGGCGCCGGGCAGGGCACTGATGGAGACTTGCTCTGCAATATATAAAGGGCTGTATCACCAATGTTCTTACCTTCTTTCACCTCTCCTCTGTTTACCTGCATGTTTATGACAAGTGCTAACTCTGGTGTGCCCCGGCTAGTATTTATGTGCTCTTTACGTTATTATTTGTTTGTTTTTTTTCCTCTCTCCAGTAATTTGATTCACAGGCATATTTGCATCAACACACTCTGTACTAGGAATTACTTCATGACTCAGAACTCCCCTCACAAAGAACCATATTATTACACACTTTCCTTGCTAATGGGCTTTTGTGTGGCAAGGCCAAAAGCATTAAGGCCAACATTACTTATTTGGCCTTTTGCTTGTGGGGGTAAATAACAAATCAAATGATTTCATTTAATTACAATGCTCAAACTATTTTGTTGAGGTCTTAATCACATTTAAGGTTATTTGCAAAATAGTGGCATACATCCTCATGAAGGTCTCTAAAATGACACTCAAGAATTACAAAAGGCAAAAATGTGTCCAAGGCCTTCTTCTCAAACTTTTGACTTGTCTTCCCCAAACCCAAAATCGGTTTACAGTCAGCAACACGGCCAACAGCTCAAAGTTTGCTCTCTGTTCTTGGCATTTCTGTTGGTACACATTCCGTTTGTCATCTTTTTGGCATTACTGCACAAGTTAAACCACACCTATTCCCTGTCCTCCTCTTTTTCTCTCCCTGATGGATTTGATAGCTGTGTGGCTTAGAAGCAGCTTGTCCACAAAACTGTGGTGTGCAGTGTGTACTGGCCTAACTGTCTTTGTCTTGTGCTGTTCTACCTCTTTATAGGGTCCACTCTGAAACGACTATGTCTAGGCAAAGAGCGCAGTAGTAGTAACTATCTCATTTACTTTACATTTCTAATACTCTTCACTGTTTTTTCTTTTGTTGTTTTTTTTCCCCTCTTGGTTGTTTGCATGGGCACTCTTTGGAATATTTGTGCTTTGAGACTTAAACGTGGTGGCATTTGTTGGAAATGTGGGTAGAAATTAACAAATGCAAGGAGACTTTCACATAGTACTTCAGTATATATTTATTTATTTATTTGTCATGCATGGCTCTGAGCCTACATATCGTGACTGGTGCATATTGTGGATGCTTGCATATCAGTTTTCCTTTTTTTATTTTCATTAATTTGTTCATTTCTGTAATGGTCATCTAAGCTGTAATCCTTTGGCTGTTTGGTTTGCATAATCAGCTACATTTATCATTATATATATACACTAATATTTGCTTTGAAAGTAACAATGGCTCCCTTAAAGTGTTAATTAATTCAGTAATTGCTAGCTAACTGAAATAAATTTGTAGTTAAGATGATTGTCGGCTTTGCCAGTAATTGTTTGCAAAAATGCCTTCAATTGCAGTAAGCATAAAGCAGCCAATTGATTAGTTTAGATTGTTGAGCTAAGCAAAGTTTAACAAGCGCTCTTTTTTCAGGGTCCTCTCAAGGAGCTCAGACAGCTTCCGATCACACTCAGCCCTCACTCAACTTGGCCACGGCATCGCAAAGTCCCCAGCCAATCGTGGGCCTAGCTCAGGTCCAGACCAACAACAGCAACAACAAGAAGGGGACCTTCACTGATGACCTTCACAAACTGGTAGATGACTGGGCAAAGGAGACCCTAGCGGCCGCCCATCAACCACGGCCCTCCCTGAATCAGATCAAAGAGCAGAGACGGCGGCAGGACCTAGAAGGCAGAGCTCCGCCAAAGGGAACAGCCACACATGAGGTACCTGGCACTGAGAGGCATACATGGCAGGAGAAAGAGTTTGGGATCAGTCATTGAGCCACGCCTTTTGGCGTGCTAATGCCACGGCAAGTTTTCGGCCCTTTTTTTTTTTTTTTTTTTAAACTCCCCTTCTTGTTCTAGGTCAGATGCCCTGTTGCCCCCAACAGGTTCCAGCTGCCTCTTTCCTGTCCACTGACTGCTGCTTTAGGCCCTGGTATGCCCACAGCCCTAGCTCCCAGCTCCTCAGCAATGCTCCCACAAGGCTATATATTGCCTGGAGGCTCCTACGGTGGCGGGGTGGTGTCTGGCTCCCTGTACCCCCAACAGTGGCCAGGCATGCCAAGCCCTGTGGGGCCCATGGGTCCCGTTCTGCTTGGTGCTGCAGGAGTCATGCCCTATGCCGCCATAGCAAAGCCAACAGCACAGGTCTACCCCTTGCTCCTGCATAACCCTGAGAATGGCTACTGCCCCAGCACCACCGGGACTACCTAACTAGCTGTCTTCTTTTGGCTCCTTCTAGGATGACCCTTCTAACCCAACCCCAGCACAACACCCTTGTGTCTACGGACAAGAAAGTCCAGCTCCGCCGCCACCCGGCTCAAAATCTGCTTCACCAGAGCCATAATTTGTACATACTTGATGATCTTGTAAATAAGAGGGTGATTGTTTGTATCCTTGATACCAACAGTTGTAGTGAATTGTGTGTGTGTGTGTGTGTGTGTACAGTATGTCTGTGTATAATATAAGTTATGTGTGTCTGAGTACTTAATGCTTTGGGTTTGATTAAACTCATAGCCATACCAGTACATATGGCCAGCTGTCACAATACGATGTCTTCAAAATATTCTCTGTTACGCTTTCATGTTGATTTTTGTCATCATCTAATTTTCTGTCCACTTTAAACACTACAGTAGAATCCAAACACAGTGGCTTGGGATAACAGTGGAGGATTCATGGTGATGATGTCGGAAGGAATGTAGTGCCTTGAACATAGCATGCCCACATTCAAGTGAATTGATTTGATGGTGGCTTGAGTGCTACTTAATGTTTTTAATGCATAGAGCAGACACTTTTGTTGTTGGTTTACATATGAATGCCCTTGTAATACTGCACTATTAACACAGTATATGCTCTTATTTAAATAATAAAATCTTGTTTTACTTTTTCACCCCTGACTGACTGAAAGAATGAAAGTGCTGAGATTTACAGTTGCTTTGGAGAAACAGCTGATGAGAGAGGGAGAGAGACAGCAATTATCAAGCCAGCAGCCAAAATCCACTCTTTCAGGTCAAATGGTTCAGTTGGACACAGCCTCAATTTAGTAGAAGAAAGTGGAATAGGTTCATTGTTGTGGAGAGGATGATGTCCAGAGCCATATATACTGTACATAGTTTCCTATATATGCTTCTGGTTGTGTCCCAATCAGTGTTGCAGAAAATGTGAGAAATATGTTTTTGAGGCTTAAAAAAGTGCAATTTAAACCCCATATAAAGCTTTGATAGTGGCTTTGCCACAAGCCTTATCCCTGACAGGTGTGACAGGAGCTAGCTGCAATCGACAAAAGTTCCAATTCACAAAAAAAAACTAATTTCTCTACTACATAATGTTTTCTTCATGACACTGCTCTCCCATTTTTCAGAATAACCGAATTATTTATGTGCAATCATTAGTTAAAGTAGCTTAAGTGGTGTTTGTTTGTTAAAAGCTTTTTTATTTTATATATTTTTTTGCTGCTATTGTTTGAGGTGGTTCCACTGTACAGTTTAACGAGATATTTACTTAAGATGGTACATTAGAATCACCCCAAGGAAGAACTTTTAAATTCTTCACAAATACGATGCTCTGAAGCAGTATTATTGCCTTTTTTAAATTCAGATTATACTTGACATGGGGATTTGCACAACATTTCATGATCTCCCCTACTTCTAACCTGTTAGCAGTTTCCAAGACTGTAAATGTTTCAATAATAATAATGGCCAACCATTCATGTTTTTACACAAAGCTTAAACTTAAAAGCTACTGTGGTCTGAAATTACTATACAATTCAAACATTGCAGCGCCCCAATCCTGTAAAGCTGTGAATTGTACAGTTTCCTTTATAACTTATTTGTACATTTTTGTTCAAACATTTTGGGGGAGACATTAACTTTGATGTATATTAATCCATCAATTCGGTTTGAATTGGACTTTTCTAGGATATAATGCAGAATCTTCTGCATTGTTTAAATACTTCCAGTAGTAAGAGATTTCTGTTCTCTGTTACTTGTATCTATTATCTATTGCGTCGTCTCCCTGCCTGTTTAACACATGGTGAGGGGAGACCTAACCCTACTATTTGCATATTCATTTGGGTGCAGTTATAACAGACTACATGCACACAGAAGGCACAACAACAATCCAATGGTGCTTACCCTGGTCTTGGCTACACTGCCCTCTAGTGAATATGCTGTGTTTATGAAAATCTTGCATTTATGCTCTGTGTGAGGTTGCTTCTGTCTGCCTAATTTCCCACTGCATTACCCGACCCAACCCTGTCAGCTGCACTCTAATCACAAGGACTGTACATGTTGAGAGATAAATAAATTATTTTGTGCTTGATGACTGTCGAATGTTTCTTTCAATATTTGCAGTTTTTAACGTAAATATGTAAGCTATTATATTAAATGGTTGAACCACTTATTTTAAACAAGTTAAGTAAAGAGCAATGCCATTATTGTTACTTATTGCAATAGCCCAGCATATAATTGAGCAATGCATCTTTCTATTTCTATGTATACAGTCTAATATAAATAGAGCAGTAAACTGAATACAAACATCACTGATGAAAGGCCTCCGTGGTATATGTTAAACTGATCGACAGATTCGCCAAAGTACAAAAATATATATAACAGGGAAAATCTGGATATTATTTTGTCTATAGAAATTATGACACATTCAGTTCACATTGGCAGTGAATGTAATTGTTTTAACATACCCAATGTGAAATAAATACCACTTGTATTTTACGCGAGAAATAGAGCTTGGTTTGTCTAACGAATGTGTCTACACGCGCCCATGGCGTACAGAAATGGTTGCCCCTTTTGTTCAGTTGAGTTCCTGAATTATTCCCAACACAATGAACTCACTGGGATACTGTATTGGATTTTAAACAGTACTACAAATGCACTATTGGCGAGATCTCATCTGGGAGTATATGATTAGTTAAAATCGATCTGAAACATTTCTGATCTGGTGTGAGATTTCGCAGCACGCAGTCTTGAGGAACGCGAAGTAGTAAGTATTTGTACTGTAATGTAGATAGATAACTGAATTAAATCACGTTACTGTTTAATTGCTGTCATAATGGTTATATTTGATACAGTGGCGTTTAGATAACCGTAAGTAATTTGGTCGCTGAATATGCTGTAGCCATATGTCCAGCAAACACTGCATGCATACTGTAGTGGCACTGAAAACAAGGATTGTTTTCTACACTACATTACTGGGTATATGTTCCTCTGTGTTGCATATAGAAATAATTAGTGGATAATATTTCGATACATCAACATATAATACTATATACTGCACAAACAGCTTTGTGGTAATCTATGAAGTTAGTTAATGCAGCCTTCTGTCATTTGCTGCTGATGGAATTCTCCTGGTGAGGTCATTGTGGAGGGAAATGTAGCTGACTGAATGATGGGTTTCAGTAAAGCCACAATGTATCCTTTTATTTGTGTTTGTTGCATAGTTAAATTGCACGGTAATGATTAATCCAACATTGTGTACAAATCGGATGTAATATAAAAAATGGAAATCACCACGTGAAAAGACCTAACGTAAATACAGTATTACAAATCTCAGTGTTAAACAGAACAAATATCGACTCAAGACTAAAACCGTTGGTACGTTGGTACGACTCCTACGGTTATGTTGTTCCTGTGGGTTAACTGCAAATTGAGCCAGTGTTGTTGTTTGCTAGCTAGAGCAGGCTACTATTAGCCTGCTGGCTAACAGTCTCAGACTGATATGTTTTATTGTTTGGAGAGGGAAAGCGGTAAAAGAACCAAGGTTACCGTTCTCCTTTACACAGTTTTGCCAGATTATATTCCGCTAATAGTACCGGTACCGGTACAGTACCGGTATCTTGTGGTTTGGAATAGTTTTCCTGTTAGCCTACTTAGCTGTTTTTCAGAGATAGGCAAAAGTTTTTGAAAATGTTTGAAAATCATCACTAAGGTAAACTAACTATCATCAAACGAGTCAATATAAAATTTTAAATAAATGTGTGTTTCAGTGTATGCAGTACTTTGTATAACAATTTCAACAATGAAAACATTGTTGCCATGGTAAAAACATTGTATCTCTATCACGTGATTACAAGACAGGTGCACAGTGGAAATGGATAGATGACAGATTCGTTGGAATGTAAGTAAAACGTATTAGAGTAGCCTCTCCTTTGATTCACTGTATTTCACCTTGTGTTTCAGATGTAAAACTTGTACATCTGTCCCAGCAGTGGCCCTTGGCACAATGGGGCTAGACTTTGATGTAAAAACATTCTGTCACAATCTGCGGGCCACCAAGCCGCCTTATGAGTGCCCAGTGGAGAGCTGTCGCAAAGTGTACAAGAGCTACAGTGGCATTGAGTATCATCTCTACCACTACGATCATGACAATCCAACTCCCACACAGAACATACCCCAGAAAAAGAGGAAGGGCCGGCCCCCTCGGGTATCACTGGCAGGGTCAATGGATGGTGATGGTGGAGGAGGTAAAGGGGGTGGATCGGGCCAGGGTGGGAACACCCCGGGCAGTCCCAATCAGTCTGAGGGCTCCCAGTCTCCAGGCAGGGAGACGATGACCTACGCCCAGGCACAGCGCATGGTGGAGCTGGAGATTCAGGGACGTATCCACCGCATCAGCATCTTTGAAAACATTGACGTTGTGTCGGAGGAGGACAGTGAAACCGAGGGCCCTCCGTCCTCCGGCACGGGTGGCGGAGGAGGAGGGGGTTGTAACGGTGGCGATAGCGGGGCAGGGGGGGGTGAGGTGGGGGGCAATGGCAAGGACCGACCGGACACCCCGGCTGCTAACGGAGGCAAGGCAACTCCAAAGTCTGGCAAGCATAAGAGCAAAGAGAAGAAAAAGGATGGGTCATCCCATCACCACGGCAACCAATCGGGCCCTGCGGTCAAGCTGCCTGAAGCCGTGTTCAGAGAATTAGACCAAGAGAGACCAGACGCACCTCCACGAACCTCCTCCTACTACAGGTTTGCTTTATAAATACGTTATAAGACTATTTTAGTCTTTTGTTTGGAATTGCAGTGTAACATTGCACATATCAAATCTGTGCCATGCTGATTGACCAAATGTGTTTACAATATATCTTTGTTTACATTATAAATTTGCATACAAAAGTGAAAGTTCTGGAATACACATTCAGTAGTGATATAGAGATATTTGTACACACAAAGTATGCTCAACTTGTATATACTCTATGTTCTCAATACTGACACAATTCAACAGCGTTTATATTTACACACTGCCGGAAGTATGCATAACACATCTTTGATATGGGCTCTGGACATTACTTGGGTCTGAATGTATGTCACATCCGCAACATTTCTATTTCATCTTCCATTGTGCCACTCTCACCTAACTGCATTTGGATCACCCTCCCCCAAATCCTGCTGTGGGCCTCAGGTACATCGATAAGTCTGTGGAGGAGCTGGATGAGGAGGTGGAGTACGACATAGACGAGGAGGACTACATCTGGCTGGACATCATGAACGACAAGCGGCGCAGCGACGGCGTCACGCCGATCCCTCAGGAGGTGTTCGAGTACCTCATGGACCGGCTGGAGAAAGAGTCCTACTTTGAGAGTCACAATAAGGTGAGCCCAGTCACAACCCAGACTTTAGAGTAGAGCGCATGAACCCGCTAGCCTGATGTCACCAGACCCAAAATACACTTTGTGAATAGGGCCACGACACTGTTTGGGAAGCGTTTGCAGTCGTTGTGAAACTGTTAGACAGCTTTTATCCAGTTGGCATTGCTACAACTGTTTGTATCGCCTAATGTACCGTTACCATACATGCTTGACATCAACATCATCGCACTTCCCCACCCTGAGTGTTCCGCCGGCAGGGTGGCTGTGAAAACGCTAATGCGTTTCCACACAATAATCTCAGCAAATATTCATCTGAGAGCAATAGGCAGGCGGAAGCGGAGCCAGCCTATGCATCCATAGGAACCCCAGTGTAAGACGGTGCATGGAGAACTGTGTCTACTGAAGCGTTTTGATGAACTCACGTAAGTCCTCTCCTGCACGGCAGGCCGACCCCAGCGCCCTGATCGACGAGGACGCCGTCTGCTGCATCTGTAATGATGGTGAGTGCCAGAACAGCAATGTGATCCTATTCTGTGACATGTGTAACCTGGCGGTGCACCAGGAGTGCTACGGCGTGCCCTACATCCCTGAAGGCCAGTGGCTGTGTCGCCGCTGCCTGCAGTCGCCCAGCAGAGCCGTGGACTGTGCCCTCTGCCCCAATAAAGGAGGAGCTTTCAAACAGACCGATGATGCACGTTGGGCTCATGTGGTGTGTGCCCTCTGGATCCCAGAGGTGAGGATGTGCATTGCATTTGTGTTGCGATAGAATGGCATTAACCACAACTGCAGTACTTTTTATGCAGTATTATCTTTGTCGTTATGATGTTACCACAGTGATTTAAATTCAGTGCTGTTTCGTTCGTGGCCTTCTGTAAGAGTTCATTGTATGATAAGAATTGCTATAACTTGCCATGAATGGTGAGGGCACACAGAGATTGACCTGATTAATCAGTGCTCCCAAATTACAAGAGAGTACCGTACCAGAATAAAGGCCAGCTACGTGCTTGGTAAGCTAAAATATGCTGTGTGAGAAATACGCCTGATATAACCATGGACGCCTTGAGACAAATAAGCATTCTTATTGTGCTTCACAATTTTTCAACCATAATTTATAATCACGATACCTTTACAGTAA
>JAODUG010000022.1:3007015-3023120 GCA_027564795.1 Aphredoderus sayanus | reverse complement strand
TGAAACCCGAGGATAACAGGAGGGTTAAAAGGCACATAAAACAACACAAATACATAAAGAAATAATTAATAAAGAAAAAATACACACAGCAATGACAATTAAAAGAACCATACAATCATACACAATCAGACGGCGCTGGTGGTTAAAGACTATACTTTTAGGGCGTCGAGGGTTAAAACTCAATAGAACTTTCACAAATCACAAAGGTGCTTGATGATTCCCAATGACATACATGCAGGAGTGGCAAAAGCCTGTGATATGCCTCTGGAGCATGTACTGTAATGACACTGGGCGAAACACTGTGATGAGAATGTCATGTGTGTGGTGGCAGGTACATTCCAGAGGGCATGCAGTGCTCCTGCGGGATTGACTACTACACCCCCAAGGTGGAGATTAACAACACCTCGTTTGTCATCTATATGTTCATCCTGCACTTTACCATCCCTCTGGTCATCATCTTCTTCTGCTACAGCCGCCTGCTCTGCACTGTCCGAGCGGTAGGACCAATATTAATGAGGATGGGCTCGTAATGATGTGTCGGGGTCAGCGACAGCCATGTTGCTAACAGATGCATTCCAGTACATGGGCTTGCTTGTTAAAACGCAGACCTCCTACTCAGTACACGACCCTGCTGTCCCCATTAACACACTCATTAACACACACAAACGTATTTCAATGGCACACTTAGATTTAAATCAGGGAATAGATGTGAGGAGCCAAATTAAAGTGGGGTTTTTATTCTGTGTGTGTGTGTGTGTGTGCGTGCCTGTACACTCAGGCTGCGGCCTTGCAGCAGGAGTCGGAAACCACCCAGAGAGCGGAGAAGGAAGTGACACGCATGGTGATTGTGATGGTGATCTCCTTCCTGGTGTGCTGGGTGCCCTATGCCAGCGTGGCCTGGTACATCTTCGCCAATCAGGGAGCTGAGTTTGGCCCGGTGTTCATGACAGCGCCTGCCTTCTTTGCCAAGAGCGCCGCCCTCTACAACCCGGTCATCTACATCCTGCTCAACAGACAGGTATCCACTGGAGATGTTGGTGCTGTGAGGCGGTGGGTCTGTTTGAAGGCTGACTGTGACTCTAATTGCATTGTCCTCTTTGGCTGCTAGTTCAGGAACAGCATGATAACCACTGTGTGCTGTGGCAAGAACCCATTCGGAGAGGAGGAAACCAGCGCTGTGTCCTCCCGAACCCAGACGTCCTCTGTCTCCACCAGCCAGGTCACTCCTGCTTGATCTACCAGCTCAGTCTCTCCTCCCCCACCAACCACCCCCCTACTGGCCCTGAGCACCCCCTGCCCCCCCCCCATCCTCTTTCACTGCACACCTGGGGATTTTCCAACGCCAAGCGGCGCCACGTTCCATTAGCCAATTGCTCTCGACTTAGACTCCACAGACTCTCTGTCTGTGGGACGGCCCCTAGCTGCTTCAGTGGGCCTGACATCATACGAATAGTTTCAGGGGCCAACGTGTGTTTAATTAGCATTCAGATAAACAATGGAAAGTGTTTAATCTGGATTTAACTTGGGGCGTTGTCTTGGTGACCCTCCAATTTAAACATAGTCCATGGGCTTCCCATCTACTGTAATTACATTGTAGCCAGTTGAAAATTAACCTACAACACCTCCTGTTTCTTGAATGGTAATATTGTTGCAATATTGCACCCTGAAATATGCTTTGAATGATTCATTAATTTGATTGATTTGATTTACTAATAGTTGAGATTAAATTAGATTGAAATTTGTTTAGATGATTTCTCCCGTGACTCTAGGCCCCTGGGCAGTTCTGCTCGGTGGTCTGGTTTCCTCCTGTCTTCATGATGATAGATCTGAAGTGGTTAGTTGGTGCTTGGCATTGAATGGAACTTGAATGTATACAGATGGATCTGTAAAGACCCTCTGCAGAGAACAGCAGCCTGCTGTGAGATTGAGTGGTTTGGTGTATGCGCGTGTGCATGTTTCTCTGTGCATGTGTCTGTTGGATACATTCGTTTTTAAAAGGGTGTTAAAATGTCTTTGTGGGTGTATTAAAACAGACATAAAGATACTGCGTTGATTTATAAAGGCTGATTAATAAGACTGGCAAAAGTGATGTTGTTCTATGTCCTGCAATAAAACAGAACTAAATATCTGCGTGACATTTTTCCTTGTCATGAAAGCATTTTACAAGGCTTTTCTGAAACATTCCAGATGGTATTCTATGGAACGTTAGGGTGGTAGACCAGACTTTAACCATTTTCAAATGTACATTATTATGTGCTATTACAAAAGAAGTATTTTACAATGCAGTAATCAGGCCGATTAGACACTTTAAAATTCTAAATACTGTAATTTATTTCACAAACGCTGACAAATCATTTGGCATCACAAATACAATCATGTCAGACATTTCTCTTCAGATTATATCACATTTGTTTTCAAATAATATTAAATTTCCCTCTTTTCCATTTTTAGGATTCCAACATTTATTAACTCGCTTGCAAGCACTATGGTCAACATTTCTATACAATGCAGCCTATCCCAGTATACTACATTATATCTGATCCAATAAGTCTGCAAGCAGGTCCATTGCATGAAAACATACATATCACATATATAAAAGTATATTCTTTTGTCTACACCTCCTAAACCCATCATCAACCTGCAAATGCACATTAGGACGTAAGGTTCAAAGCACTGATGTTCTTCTTCATCAGTCGCACCTGAGAGCATTGCAGGCTTTAGGAAACTGGAGGACCTTATCATGGTCATTGATACTCTTACTAATGAACAGGCCACTTGAAAGCATTAAAACACATCTATAAATATTGCTATGGACATTATAATACAGTACAGTGCATCATTGGCTCGTCCCCTAGAGCAGGGGCGTCAGTGCGTAAGGTGGCCACCAGGGCGCTGAGTCCCAGTAACGTGTGAAGTCATCCTGAACGAAGGCCTCGATCCGAGCTGCAACACTTTCTCTCTGTCCTCCAGCTTAAGGAACATCAAACTGGTCTGGAATGACGACAGTGTCTTGGAAAAGAGTCTGAGAAAAATAAACTGGCGATTTCAGCAAAAAAAAGAATTGTTTGAAGGGCAGTGTTGAGTCCATTCCTTTGCCACATTTTTGTCTTTCCAGTCTGTGGCTTTGAGAAAGGGGATTTGTGAGACTTAATGAAGGGTAACTCCTTGGGGATAAACTCTCCCAGGTGTTGTACTGTAGTAGGTCAGAGACAGGCAGTTGGTAGAGCGGAGAAGGCCAGCGGAAAGGAAATTTGGCAGATTCAGGCCTCGCTGCTGCATTCATAGATGTTGTCCTCCACCAGTGCGATGACCTGCTCAAACTTGTGGTGCAACTGAGTGCGTCGCGCGGTGGGGTTGGACTCCAGAGCATTCACCACCTGACAGACAGAGAAAGCCACGGGGAGAGGAGGAGCAAAAACATTACTAAGAAAACTTCTGTTGGCTGTTGAGCATTCATGCATCTCAGAGTGCCCACAATCAACCAACCACCTGCTCGGACACTCAGAGTGAGCGAGAAACGGCAAGTGCTTCGGCTCAGCCTTCACGCATGCCTCCTCGCTACAAAAGCCTTTCCTCTTCGTATATTTACAAAACCCACATCTGCTCTGTTTTTCATGCCTGATCGTTGTCACCAGCTCACTGGGTTTTACTGGCTCTTAGCGGCAATGTGCTACCAAGCGAGGAGAAAAGGGCTGGGGAAGAGAATAGGCAATCAGAGGCCATTCACTGTGCTCTGTGAATAAGAGTTTAAGCCCCTGGCCTGTGCCAGTACAGTGACATGACAGGAGAGCAACTAAATGGATTTATGATGAGGGCCCTCCATTAGCGTACAGTCACCACTGAATAAACGCCTCCAGAGAACAGATACAGGGTGCACGGGAACACGAGGAAGACGGGTAGGGGGCTTTATGGAATGGGCTGAAGAGGGCTATTTAAAACATGGAATTGGACATTTTAGAACAGAAGCAGCGGAATGCCTTTCCCAAGCAAGGGGTGGAGGATGAAGGCCTCACCAAGCACAGTAGTTTGCTTATTTTACCCTGAGGGAATGCCTCAGTAGAATGGAGATGTTTTAAAGCCTGCTGACGCCTGACCCAACACTCTCAACATGGAAGAACAATGTATCGTCCTGTCACGGTCATGGGTGGCTTGAGTGACAGGCTGCAGGGCCCAGCGCATCGATCTCCCACACTGATAAGGTGCGTTCTGATTCACATCAGCACAGTACCTCTTTGAAATGTAACACGGAATGTCGGGTAGAACATGAGTAACAGAACTAATCTAGATCTGCAATCTGGGCAGTGGAAAGTATGTGAAAGGGTGAACATGGTTCTTACCTGGTTTCTATATCTCTTGGCATATTTATAAATCTCTGTCAAGGCCAGGTTGGTGTTGAATTCATTTCTGTACTTCTGCAAGATAGCATATGGGGGGTTACAGTAATAAATGGCACCTACAAAAACAAGTGTGGAGCCTTGTGAAAGGCAAAGACACAACATGAACATGTTCTAAATGAACGCCTCATGGCACGATTAGTGGCAGCCCACATACCCGAGACTCTTCAGCCAGGTGGGCGTTCATCTCCTGCTCGCTGAGCGGAGCCATCTCCTGGATCTGCTTATAGTAGCACTGCACCCTCTTCTTATACTCCGGGATTTCCTTGGCATACAGCAGTTTGTTGGTGGGGGAGTCCTGAAATAATATTAACATTGAATAATATTAATAACATTTATCTGTGTATTTATGTGTTTTTAATCATATGTGTGGTGCCAAGATGTTTCACTAATATGTATGGTACTGTAGCTGCCCTGCAAACAACCTACATATAGATTCTGAAGAAGCAGACCACTAGAACATGTTGATTCATTGTTTATTTATTTTTACTTGTGATGCAAAGTGTACTGTTTTTTTAATTACTGTATGGTGAAATGTGTTCTCTACACAATGGGCTATAGGTCATTACAATTAATTATGCATTTTTAAATAAAGCTTAAATGTATTACTCTGTTTGTTAAATAAAATAGGTGCACACTTATAGGCCTATTTTGATACTAATTCCATGAAGTGTGTACTGGCAAGTGTAAAGCAAAACAACCAGGAACCAGAACCAGCAATCAGAAACACTGTGAGCAGAACATGATGGAGGAACCAGTTTTCTTCTCCTCACAAAGAGAAACAGTACTTCACCCTTCAATCACGTACTTTGGTGACGGTTATACCGGGAGTTCTGTTTCCAGGGTCCTTTCTACAAGTAACTACTAAAATTACTCAGCTGCAGGGAAGTGCACATTAAAACCCACCTCATGAATATCTATATATTGTTGTGGCCAGCAGCAAAGGGAGATAAAACAGATAGAACAGTAAAAACACACATGATAGATAGCAGCCTAATTTCGGAGAGAGTGGAAGTGGCAGTAAATTACAGAGAAGGAGCAGGTGGAGGCTGGCGAGGTAGAGGCAACACTCCCGATACAGCACACCAGCTGAGAGCAGACAGCAGAACTCTCTAAATAGACTGTCATATCAGTGTTGAGCTATGTCAGATATCAGCTTGCAGCATGTGAGGAGCTATAGATCATCACTTTTATTCATGTGTCATTTGGTCATGAATGTACTGTACAGTGGACTGTCATATCAATTATTAGTACTACTTGTTACAGTATAAGTAGTATTGCTTAATGTGCTTTTTAGGCTATGTGATTCTTCCATGGAAGTACAAAATTGGGTAAAAATGTGTTTGTTTGCTTGTTTTCATTGCCACCCAACCATTCTGAGTGAAACAGATTCGTAAAGAGAGCTAATTAAAGTCCAACTGCAGTCATCGTTCATTTCCAAAGCGTCCTGGCATCAATGATGTCAGCAAGTGGGATTTATTCTCAGAAATAGCATCAATGTTCAGTTTGTTGCCGTGGTTCCCAGACTCTATAGAGAGAACAGCCCTCTGGAGCCATATCAGCTATATTATTACAAATGTTCATAAACCTATATGCATGTGTCTCAACAAATACAGCCCCACTGGAAACTCTCCTTGGATCTCAAGTCAAAACAAACAGAACAAGGAATCTTTGAGACTTGATTTGTTGATTTGACTTGATTGTCTGAAACACAAAATAAAACCTGTAGAAATCAAGACGTTGACTGTGGCTGGACATTAAATCAGCAGTCTGCCATCCATTAGACACGGCTACACACCGCTGGTTCGGTACATAATCCTCTATCTGGGTTCCTAATAAAGGCCAGAGAGCCTGCGGTCGCACTCAGGCTAGAGCTGGATGTTTTCTCCCTGAGCTGATCAGCCCCACCTCTCCGAGACAATGGAGGGAGGGAATGCGGTTTCCTCCCTACACAATGGTGAGCCCAAAGCGACTGTGCTAACACAGCCAGGAAGGACGGCCAGTCACAACAATGCTCCACCTCTCTCCCGAGTCACTGACAGAAAAAGTAGCCGGGCTAAAAGTCTGTGGACATATTCAGGGTTAAGTGACTACTGTTGAGAGAGAGAGAGAGAGTGTGTACGGTGTGGGTGTGTGTGTGTGTGTGTGTGTGTGGTGTATTAGGTGTGCAGATGTGTGTGCGTGTGTGGCGTATTAGATGTGTTTGTGTGTGCGTGCCTGTGCCTGCATGTCGCGGTGCTGTGGGTGTAGTGTGTAGGTGTATGTGTGGCGTATTAGGTGTCTGTGTGTGTGTGCGTGCGTGCGCGTGCTTGCGGTGCCGTGTGAGTGTAGTGTGTAGGCGTGTGTGTGTGTGTGCGTGCGCCAGTGAGAAAGAGGGCGCGAGGGAGAAAGTAGGACAGCGAGAAAAGGGGGAAAAGAGAAGGGCAGCCTCAGCTCTCGGCATTAGCCAATGTGCTTACAGCGCACTTTAATATTTCTATGTGTCATAAGTTATTTGTGTCACCATTGTGTGTGTGAGTGTGTGTGTGTGTGTGTCTGAGTGTGTGGATCTGTGTACACGCGTGCATCTACCGGTGCTCAAGTGTGTGTATGCATGTAAATGTGTGTGTGTGTGTGTGTGTGTGTGTGTGTGTGTTTGGGGTGCTCGGGGGCCGCAGAAGTAGAGCTTCTGTCACTGCCTCCGACGGGGGACCCTGGCTTCCTGTCCGCAAGGTCACTTCCTGCGGCTTGTCCATCTGCCTCATCACCCCCTGTGACCCCGAGGCCCTACGTGTCTGCAGCGGGCCAGATAAGAGGGTTTCCGTGGAAACAGCGAGCGATGCTGGTGAGTTTCCTACCTCTCTCTCACCCCCGCTGGGCTCTGGCTAATCCAGACCCCATACCCTTCACTGGCCTGACCCCGCCCCAGATATACACACACATGCCATAAACACGCCGTTCATGCGCACGCACACACACACACACACACACACACACACACAGAACCGTTAAGGTGTTTCAACACATGCCAAAGCCCTTCACCTGCAAGAACTCTGTGTGACTCTGTGGCTAGTAGAAGGCATGTCTGTGAAGGTTGCCGTCACATTGCCCATAAGCAGGGCAGTGAACGGGAGCAGGCGCTGCGGCTGCACTGTTGCTGTAGTTACAATATGTTTAGTGCCGCCAGCGCCTGTATGGAGGCTGGTGTCAACCACAGTGTGGAGGTCCCACCTAGTGTTGCACTGTGAAAGAGGAGCATTATGTGACCACGGCTGCTTCCCTCCAGGGAGGAAGCTAGTATAGGAGAGGCAGGAAGGCGCGCTCGCTCTGGGGTCAGAGTGCCTGAGAGATTAGATGCACTGCTGAGGGGGGGGGGGGGTTGACATGCGGGTGTCTCACACACACACACACACACACAGATGTGCACAAAATGCACATGTAGAGTTACATACACACACACACACACACATGCAGATGTGCACAAAACGCACATGTAGAGTTACACACACACACACACACACACACACACGCAGATGTGCACAAAACGCACATGTAGAGTTACACACACACACACACACACACACATACAGAAACGTCACATACAGCCATACACACACGCTGGCGCGCGAGCAGACACCAGCCTTCTGGACTGAATTACCATGAGCGGGGGTCGACTTAGCAGCCAGTAGGCTCCACTGGGTGTACGTTGGAAGTGTGTGTGGGAGGAAACGAGGGAGAAGGGGTGGGGGGGGGGCAGCTATGAGAGCCCATGTCTGTCTATGCTACATGCATCTTAACCACATCTTTGCCTGTATGACGGCGCTACGTCGACACACACACACACACACACAGCGCGTGGGGAGACCCCCCCCCGTGTTCCCGCCTCACCTTTCCCAGCTGCAGGTCAGAGATGGAGCAGGCGTCTATGAAGGCCTGGGCGATGACGGACAGGCAGGCGTCCATGTGGTCCGTCTTGTCGATGTCGAACACAAACTGGGGGTTCTTCAAGATGTTCACCCAGAAGCGCAGAGGTAAGCTGCGTAGTGAGACAAGGAGCTTTATACGCGACTGGCCTCCTACGCGCTGCCTTGCGTTTGGATGGAGGCGGAGCCCACCTGTTTGTCTTCCAGATGTGCAGCGTGTCTGGGTCTGTGATGCCACGCTTGTCCGCCTGCTCCTCCAGGAAATCAAAGAAGTATTTGACGGCCAGCGGGGGGCGCTCTGGGGGGATGCTGAGAATGGCCTGGAACAGGTCGTCCAAGAACTTCTGCAGGGTTCCCTATGGAGGGACAGCAGAGGAAGGTTCAAACGCGGTGCAGAGACATGGTTGTACAGTATGTAGACAACACATGGATCTTACTTGTGACTCTGCTAGTCACACTGGTCTGCACACTAGACATTAACATTCTACATTTACCAACAGGGAATGTTGCCCATGGAGAAAGCCCTCATTTTTATTTGAATTACTGTTGCGCTCATAATATATAAGCCATGGATAGGTCAAGGTCAAGGGTAAAAACACTGAATTCTTCTCGAAAGTCTAATTCGACACACCGTATTTCTGCTCTCTGTCAGTGTTTGCATACATAGCTGAAGGGGGAGGGGTAGAAATGTATCTCAGGGGTAGTACTGTAGAGTGATGTGTGTATTGTGCGTGCGTGTGCGTGTGCGTGTGCGTGTGCGTGTGCGTGTGCGTGTGTGGTAGAAGGCACAATCTAGTGTTGGAGGTTGCTTAAACCAATAACACACTTTTATAACCCCGGCTACAACAACTAAAATACGACATTACAGAGCATCATCTACAATGCAAGAGCATTATTGCTGTTGAAACCATTCCTATTAACACTTCAGTTCATTATCACACACCCATTAGTGAAATGAGCTGGTTTATTGCATGGGTAAAGTAACTAGATAGTTAGTACTTTTATATTCTGGCATTAAATCAGGAATACGTTTAAGAGCAATTTGTCCGCGAGTGTCTTTTTAAGCATTTCGCATTTTAACCATTCCTCTGAGAGTACATCTTTAATGGCTAGAGCAGATAGTGTAATTGGTGGTCCTGGCTGACTAACAGGGAACTGCCTATCCTGCACAGAGGGCAGAATATGTCTTCATAATACATATATATCTAATATGGACTGTAAAAAGATGGTCTAGCGTTGACTGTTTGAGAAGCATTACACAGTGTAGGTGTGCATACAGTAGGTGAATGTGTGTTCACCTTGGTGGAAAGCAGCCGTGTCAAGTAGATCTCAGGCAGGACCTTCTTGCGGTGGCTCTGCCTGTGTGACTTCTTAGTCTCCATCAGCTCATCGTGAGGCAGGACCTTCGGCACAGGGTTCGAAGGTCAGCAATGGGTTAAAAATAACACCTCACTGTAAGACACTGCCCAGAATTTATTCTGATATCTAACTCACAATGGGATTAAAAACCACACCAGAGTTTTTTGGAACTCCGAATAACGGGAATATGTGAACTGATGGAAATCTGGAAATTCTGGGGGGTTTTCGGCGACATGCTACATATACAGATTATGTATCTGTCATACTCATACAGCTTTACATAAGGTGTATGGAAAAAAGAGAAAATCTCAAAATCCCCCTACACAGGTCCAAGAAAATCCCACAAAGCTGTTGCGTAGCGTGAACTACTGGCACAGTCCAGAGAACTCATTATTCTGAAGTCAAAGGGCCCATATCTTGGGCCGAGGTTTATAAGAGAGCTTAAGCAGCATTAGTGCCGTCATGTCCTTTCAGCAGCTTTCATGTCCACCTGCACTCACCTCCGTACCCTCGGCCTTTCAGGCTAGCCACAGCTGACTGGCCACAGCTGAGTGGCCACAGCTGACTGGCCACAGCTGAGTGGCCACAGCTGACTGGCCACAGCTGAGTGGCCACAGCTGACTGGCCACAGCTGAGTGGCCACAGCTGACTTGGCTGCAGCTGTTGTCCTCTAGTAGCGGACTAGCTGTGCAGTAGGTGACTAGCCACAGCTGACTAGCCGTAGCTGACTAGCTGACTAGCGCTGGCACAGACGAGACAGTGCAGCACAATGACCCACCCTAATGACCCAGCATGTTCACAGGAGCACACCCATTGTCGGGGAGCAAGCGGGGAACACTAAGAGAACTCACCAAGTGCACGTACTTCTCCGTGTCCAGGTCTTTGACTAAGGGAAAAGGAGACAGGCAAAATAAAAAATAAATAAAAACCCAGAGTGAAACAATGAGCAATCAGTGAGGAGAGAAAATGAGAGGAGACGAGGGGAGGGAGGGAGGACAGATAGGGGAGAGTGTGGGACTGTGGGAGAGTGACAGGAGCGGGAGGCAGATAGAGTATATGTGCAGGAGAAAGTGATTAAGGTGGACAGTAGGCAGGGAGGGGGCGGGGGGCCGTCTGAGAAAATGAAAGGGGAAGATTACGAGTGAAAGGAGAGAGAAAAGAGGAGGATTAAGGGAGGCCTACATACACACACACAGACACGGCCCGTGATTGGTTCTGGAGCCAATTTAATAAGATGGATATGCATGGCCTTCGTTAGCTAAATGGTCTACTAAACCTTGCTGGTTTGTCTATGGCTCTAAACAAAACACAAACTGTAAACAGGCTTAATTATGTACATGCCCGACCTCAAACATAAGCGCCTATTCACACATACAATATGCGCACTCACGCACGCAGACGCACGCACGCACACACACACACACACACACATCATGACGACTGTGTTCCTATGACAGCAGGCTCTGGAGATGATGGCGCTGCCCAGCGGGCCTCGATCCAGACCTCCGCTGATCACAGGCTAACAGGGAGATGTTTCACATTAGCAAGGGAATACTACATCCACATTAGCTGCGTGCAATGCTTTGAACTTACAGGCAGGCTTGGCCCGCCTCCGCCTGTCTCTGGCCCAGCATGAATGAGAGGAGAGGCTATGATGGACAAAGCCTGACCAGAACAAAGAGCTGGCCTGGTACTGATTATGTAAGGTAGAGCCTAGACAAACGCATCTGTCATCAGCGTAAGACACGCTATCTCGCTGAGGTGGAGGCACTGAGACTGGTCACTTAATCTTTATATGTTCCTAAAAGGGTGAGATTAGCGATTTAACCTGAGGGGGCAGAGTGGAGAAAAGATTAATAGCTGTAACAGAGACACCGCATGGGGCATCTGCACATGTGTGTGCGTCTGCTTTTCTCTCCCATGTGCCTCAGATTCACACCCAAACACAATCCAAAACACCCATCCTAACACGCATACCAAGAAACACACTGACGATAACAGGAGCTTTTAAAGTACAACACGGAATTACTTATAAAGGATTAGCATATTTAAACGTGGGTAGCATATGTGTTGAGATTTATTGAGTGTGACTGTGCCTACTGGGTGTTTGGGGCAACAGGAACGCGCGGTTTCCTGTATGTTTACGTGCGTGTATCGTATTCCCGCCCCGATGAAGTGAGCTTCCTGTGATCGAGTGAGTGTGTGCGTTTACCTAAGTGTGTAAAGGTGTGACAAGGTGACAGTGTGTGTGTGTGTGTGTGTGTGTGTGTGTGTGTGTGTGAGAGACCTACCTCTCCCAAAGGTATTTCCCCGCTTGTCTTTCATGCTCATGGCTAGGGAGGCACCCTCAGGAATCTGTGGGAGGGAGAGGGAAGGGAGAGAGAGGACAACAGGTCAAAAGGTCAGGGGTGAGCCAGGGAGCACGAGAACTGCATCATTAGGTTCCCTCTAGGGGGGAGCGGCGTCGAGCCAATCCCGCGCGGCCATTTGGGTGTGTGTATTGTGTCGGTGCGCGTGTGCGCGCGTGCGTCTGAACGGAGGGGCGCGAGGTGGGTGGCTCATTAAAAGCGGCCCGCGCTGGAATGGATTGAGCAGCCTCGCCGGTGAACCTAGACACGTTAGTACACGCCTGCTGGCACAGCTCTTGCAGCACGGCTCAGCGCTAGGCCCAACAGAGCACTTAACGTGTCCCGGCAGTGTCGCTCAACTGTCTGTATACACACGCAACACGTGAGGACCAAGACAAAAACAATAAGCATCTACCACGGTATTTTATATGCAGTATGCCAGTACTGCATTTACCATGGAGGGCGATGGTGAGCAGGGAAGCCAAGCTACATCTACAGTGCAAGGGAAAACACAGCAGGTGGGTGGAAAAACGTTTCACTTTGTATTTACAGTAGGTCTTCAAAAATGGACCCCGCTTACGGCGCTACAAGGGCACAATCATCAAAGCTTCTGCCTGCGCATTGCTAAACATGCTGTACATACGCAGATAGTAGCAGTGAACGCACGCGGGAACCGTGACTGCCCTAACCAAACCATCACTACATACTGCATACAGTGCAACATAAAGTACAAGGGCACCGACTAAACTCAGAAGAAACACACAAACAGCCACCATCCACACTGCATTCTCTCACACCTCGACATGCCCGCACATACCCAGTCACCCCACTCCCACGGGCGGCATGTGACACTATTTAACACAGTTCTCACCTTCCTTGCCTCCTTGCTGTTGCCGTTACAATGTCTTGGGCACATGGAGACCCAATGACAACACCCGGAGGTGTGATATCCCACACAAGCAGGCACACATTGGACACACACACACACACACACACACACACACACACACACACGCACACACGCCCTACCAGGTAATGGAAGACCGTGTTGAGTTTCTTCCGCCCATCTTCCATCACTGAGGAGTTATCCAGGTCCTGCAGTAGCTTACTGTTGCTGCCAGAATCAAACCACTCTGGAGAGGAGATGGAGAGGAGAGGGCAGCATGAAAGGAATATCATAATATGAATTATGAAAGGACATTTCTGAACATACATTTCAGGGAGATTGTGTGAGACAGGTGGCTGGTCCTCTTAATTGTCAGTGTCACAACCTGTGGGCATTTTCTCAGGCCATTAATCAAATCAGCACCGTAGGCCCCACGGCCCTTGAAAAGCAATAAGTCTTTGTGATCCTCACTGTACATTCTGCTCAATGCATTCGCTCATCTATTATATTGTAGCCCTGGGTTAGTTTAGCCCTGTACAAGGAACTGACCTTTTTGCAAAGAAGATTATTATATTACTGCAGGTGGGGAAATGGATGTGTGAACCGAAGAGAGAAGCTATCATCTTACCCAGGTCTACATCCTCTGCCCGGGGCCACTGGGAGAAGGGCAGATTTTTATAAAAAGCTTCTACAATCTTCTCCTTCACCTGGCAGATGGTGTCTGTGTTCATGACCCTGACAGACAGAGAGTCCATGCCACAGCCCTGGAAAGACACGTTGATGTTCTGCGTTTCAACAGAGAGAGGGAGGGAGGGCAAAATGAAAGTCAGCGGCGGAGTGTGGAATGTCAGCGTCACACTGTGTCTCAGGATCAGTTTCATACCAGTAAACACAGTAACGTAAACAGGAGTCTAACATAACGGAGACTAATAGCAAGCGTGTCACAAACGCTTAAGTCAGCTTGACATTCATTTCTGTGGCCTCTCTCGGCCAATCAACGTCGCGTATCGAGGATGTGACCTCTAGCCCCTACAAGAGCGCGCGGGGTACAATATCTGACCTGCGGCTTGGCCTCGATGTTTTCTCTGAGCAGCCACTCCTCGTTGAGCGTGTAGCGGGCCTTCCCCGTGATGGCGTCGATGGAGCCCTTGTTGATCTGCTGCTTGATGGCGCACAGCAGCAGGAAGAAGGGCTCGCCCACCGTCTCCTGCGGGACACAGCAGAGCCACGGATGACTCCGATGCTAGCCTGCAAGGTGCTGATGCCGCAGCAGTGTTATTTATAAGTGATTTATCTTTTAGGTTTGTGCTTAGGGAATTCTCTGTAATAAAGCCGGCAGCGCTGCCATTAGTGGTGCACAAACACAGACACAGCACATAAGCTCACCCTGCCCTACCCACAGTACACACACAGACACATGCTGTATTTAGACCACCCTCTACTCCCCTCCTCTCCTCCCGTGCCTCCGCCCTCACCTTGAGGTAGCTGTACATGCATATAGACATCCAGTTGGTGAGCATCTTCTCCACCACAGACTCGGTGCGCCGCAGCATCAGCTTGGGGTTCTTGGAAGCCGAGGCATCAATGAGATCCACCAGCAGGTCCTTCATGATGCTGGTGTAGTACTCCAATTTACCATGGAGGGCGATGGTGAGCAGGGAAGCCAAGCTACATCTACAGTGTAAGGGAAAACACAGCAGGTGGGTGGAAAAACGCAGATGAGTTTTTTTATAAAAAAAACAAAACTGTTTTGATAAATTAAAGACATTACAGACATTGACAGCGCCCCTCCACCAGTGACTCTTAAACCAAATAAAGTCCCAAGATGTAATTCAAGGGAGTGTCAGGTTGAGTGGTTTCTGGGGATTTCCATAACAAAGCCTCTTAAGTCCAGCAGAGCAAACCAACATTAGTTGTCAGGCCGCTGTTAAGCCAAACGCAGGAATAGGATCTGGTCTTGCCCCTGGAATTTTTCTTTAGCCATTTGAAGATCCTCCACAATGACTAGCCTGTTTTAGAACACTGCGCCTTAGTTTGTTAAGACAGAAGGAAGCATTACTCCAACTGGTGTAGTACAGATGCATTGTCTATCCGTTCAAGGTCACATCTCTGAGATGCTTTCGGCGGGTTATAAAATTCTTTCATGTATTTATCATTGATCATTTATCAGTTTATTTTTATCATTACAGTAATTTGTTTAGTTCAGTAGTATTTATGACAGTATCTGTGTGTGTGGCAACATTTCTGCAGTAATTATCTGTTCACGTGTTCCTGTGTTGGGGGGGCTGGGCTGTAAGCTATCAAATGAATCACTTCTTGTTGAGGGTCATAGGTTAAAGCATGTGACAAAACTGCTGCTATTGATGGAATGAAATCCTATTTGTAAAGATTAATGTCAATCTGGACATTATATGCAGACGCACTGTACTGGAGACAGTACCTGTCTCGCACAGCAAAATCCTTCTGCTGCTCCAAGGCGTGGATGAATGTGACCAGGAAGTGCTTGTTGTTGAGGAGAGTGGAGAACAAGGTGATGCCTTCCTCTATGTTGGGCTTCGTTGTGCTGGAGGACTGCAGGGAGAAAGAGATCGTACAGTAAGTGCCACTTCAGTGCCCCGCCCTCCCAGACTTACAGTGCTAGTATATCACCACTCACTGTATGGAGTGACCCAGCAAGAGATGATTACTCCATCTAAGCACCCTCTCTCCCACCTCCCTGCCTATTTTCAGTCGTCTCTAATTCTCTCCCTCTGCATTCTGACTGTGTGTGATTGCCTCTAAATGTGCCGAGTCGACTTAATGAGCGCGGCGTATCTACGGGTCCGTCTAAACTGTGGTGTGATGAAGTCTTCCCTCTGGACTGTCGCCATATGGTACGGTTTGCAGCCTGACAGAAGGAGAACAGGGGTGTCCATTAAGATAAATGCCTGCCTGTGAGATTTATTTGCTGTGACCTGGAAAACACTTCCTGGGAAGACGGTGTGGATCTGAAGCACTTCATCACTGTTAGACAGGCTCCCCCAGCTGTCGACCCAAAACTAGCATCCCGACCGCTATACCCTCTCTTGCGGTCTCTCTCTCTCTCTCTCTCTCTCTCTCTCTCCCTCCCTCTCTCTCTCTCTCTCTCTCTCCCTCTCTCTCTCTCCCTCTCTCTCTCTAGATCATTATATTAAACACTTAATTATTCATTGGTAATGCCTGTCATGGTGAAATATT
>JAODUG010000022.1:2992699-3002699 GCA_027564795.1 Aphredoderus sayanus | reverse complement strand
TCAAATTCCATCTGGTCCAGACTGTTCCAACAATAGGCAACAATGGAATTTGAAAACAATGTATTATTGATAATCCAAAATACCAGTGACAGTGACTTCTACCTCAGTAAAACTCAGTTAGAAGCCTTACAGTCATCTTTTGCTACTTCTTACCTATTTTCTCGACATTTTTGTGAAGATGCTTCATAATTGTATACAGTAACCATTTAAGTTGGCTATACTGAAACTGTTACGCGAAGCAGATTTACTGAATAGTCAACAGGTGTCACTGTCATCCTTAATACTTTTCATGAAGCAAGTTGCTCTTGCGTAACACCCAGAGAGACTATACGGATATATGTTTTACTATGTTGTTATTAATATACATTTACAGGCAAATGGTCTTAACAGATAATGTATGTGTCCACAGGTTAGTGTAGCTCAACAGAAGGAGCCAGACCATGTGTTTACACCAAGGCTAACATAATATATATAATATATATATATATATATATATACACACACACACACACACATATGTATATAACAGACAAGTATGTTGTTATTACACACATATATAAAGTATACATATATATATATATAAATGTGAATGAATATTTTAAATAATGATGTATAGATATTTTTATGTAGTGAGGATCTACTGTAATCCCTCACAACAAATAAATGTATTTTCTGGGAGCAAAATATATTTTATATACAAAATGTAAATTCTACACAGGTATTATTCACAAATACACTACATAATTCTCAACAACCAACATGAGGGTACAGTACATGCACAACACAGCATACACAACAACGTATAGTATACAGTATACAATATACCAGAACAGTATGTTGTCATAAGACATACTATATATAACATTTATTCTTTAATATAATAGACAGTTATGTTGTTAGAACACAAATATAACCTATATAACATAAATAATAACACGCCTATCTTGTTAGAACATATATTTCATATATTATATAACATACCATGTTGTCATAACACCTACAGTATATAACAGTATGCTATATATTATTAATAATGCTATACAAATGTACTAATTTTACAATGCTTTAGAAGAAATCATCTGTTAAATGTTGTAAATGTAAATGAAGGCATTATTTCAGGTAGACCACAAATATGAAAAGGTGCCTTCCCAATATTGTTGTGCACCCACTTTTACCATCAACACAGTTTATAGACTCCACATGGCCCATACCAGCTCCAAAGGAGACCACAGTTGCTTTGATTTGGCAGGTAATGGATCTCTATACTCAGAATAGCTCATCTCATCACATCCCGATCCCACAGATGCTCATTTGGACTGAGATTTATAATTGGGCAGGCTCCAGAATTAAAGGATGTTTGTCTTGTTTTTTGAGGCTATTAGTCTACTGGTAGTAGCTAGAAGCTTTGTAAAACAAGGCATTGTACTGTGGAGTAGTGGCGGGTGAAAACTGTTTCCAGATTAATTCTATACTATGCTATGAAGCAGCACACCTGGTTCATGTTCAGCCTTCCTGTGGCATTCACGCATTCTGCATGGCATTACTTTCAAGAAGACCAATATTTCCCATGAAAATACTATAACAATAGCAAAACCATTACAATAGTTCCTTACAGTGTTGATACGCTAACAAGTGGATCCATTAATTCATGTTTATACCCACTTCCTAGCTCTTCTATCAGCAGGAACCAGCAGGAACTAGTACTCATCAGTCACTTTCCTGACCATACTGTACACTGTACACTGCTTCTTTTTTTTGTTGTTGATGAAAGAAGCAAAGGCTCCGTCTGGTGGTCGGCTGCCTGAGCCTATTTGTGTCATGGTGTAACCATTGGTCAATTCCATTATTGTTGGTTGGCCACTAACTGACAACATAGTAACCACTCTTGAATACTACTGTACCTCAAATGTTACTATTTCCTAATATACAGTACCACATTCAAGGACCCCAAAATTGTATCTTGTCCATTCACCATCTGTAAAGTGCCTTTTTCAAAACACATCCCTCTCATCTATACTGACTGAATTGGACAGCAGCTGTATTTTGTCAAGGATAGAGCAAGTGCCCCTATCTCAGCAACTCATTTAGGCTTCTGGTACAAAACAGCATTTTAAACCCAGCAACAAGATTCGGTAACCACAGCAAGGCTCTATGAAGCTCTGAATTAACACAAGCAACAACATGTGAGCATGTTGTTTTCAATGGTTGGCTAATAGCACCCACTATTGGAAAATATTCTTATGCACTATAACAGGTATGCTACATGTCAGTTACATAACAGTGATATATTTATGATCCAGGCTTCAACAAGCTTGGTATTTGGCGGAGGTGTTCCTCAGTCAATGAGCATCACACAACATTCCTATGGTTAGACAAATCAAAGCTGTCTCTTTTTTTATCACCTATTTTCTTATTTTTTATGCAAAGTTCAAAATATTTGGGTCACGCTACACCAGTATATCACTTGTCAGATTTCGTCACCTTAATGCGTCAAAAGCCTCTTAGTAGTCCTTGTTCTAATGTGACTGATGTGGTGCATAACCCTCAGTGTGAAATCTACGTGGGTGCATGCTGGTGAATGTGCCAGGTCCTTTTCAGCGTGTTCTCTCTTCTACCGGTCAAAGACAGATCATGTAGGAAGAGTGAGAGAGTATCACAAATTGCCCACTGGTTTGTCCTCTAGAAAACGTAGTCATCAAGATAGAAAGTCTGTCATTATGACATGGCCAAGGTGGTGAATGTGAGTTGTTTTCTGTTCTGAGATAATGTGAAAGCAAGGAAAGAAAACTGTATAAACAGGTGATTATAAAATGGTTAAGTAGTGTTTAATAATCACGCTTTCATGATCTCAATATATGATTTCAAAATCATTTGACGGTACTCTAAGGTAAACATGGAGGAAACAAATGAATACATTCTATGTTGCCAAAGCTCCTGCATAGCAAAACAACCAAGCTGGGACAGTGTATGCACCCACTAGCAGAAGCTGTTTTATGATTTCAAGACCACCATGTCATGCTGTTCAATCCCTCCATATAAACGTTGCTACTGTACAATTCATTCATCTTGTCTTTCTTTGGGGAGCTGTGTTCCATTTAACTGCTAACTAGATAAAGCATGCCCCTGAGTGAGCATGTAGGTGTGTGTGTGTGTGTGCGTGTCCTCCTTTTGTTAAATCCAGATTTAAGGAGCAATGATGAGACTGGCCCACAAATCAAATTATTGCAGTAACTGCAGTTAGGTAACTAGAATGGACATATTAACTGTGATGTTCTCATCTGAAGTCTTAAACAACTGTAATGACATTAATTCTCCACTAGAGTGCACAATTGACCTATTAACAAGGACTCTAGGAGCGCTGTACAAAACCAAAGCATTTACAAAGCCACTAGACGATACTTTGAATTAACACACTATTGACTTGTTCTAATAATTTCTTTCGATATACTGTTAATATACAGTATCAAATCATTGACATAATACACGTGTGTTTACAAATTACATATAAACATGAACATGATAACAAATTACATAAAAACATGCACATTTTGTAATCTTTTAATATTTTGTTTAGATTATTTTAATGAAATACTTTGATCACCTTTGCACAATATTACCAATGTTGCTGTACAATATAAGAGAGGAATAGGTCTGAAGATGACATGCCCCTGTGTAAGAATGACCTGTTATCAGAGCTCTGTTGTGTTAAACCCATTACAAGCCTGTGAGAGTAACAGGCATATAAGCCACAAATCCATTTAATACAACACATTAGGAAAGTGCTGAGGTACAGTATATGCTAGCAGCTAAGATGGTCCATCACTCAGCAAGTTATCATATTCTTTAGTGTAAGAATTTATAAAAAGCATATGCAATGTGACCTTAGTATTCTCTATTTTGTGTTTTTACAAAACACTGGTGACATTGGACCTAAGGCTTTGTATAGTAACATAAATGTTTTTCTCTTTATGGTCAGTAATGAAACATTTCTAGTTTCTAGATAATCCTCATCACTTAAACTGTTTTATACCAAAATAAAGATTGTGCCTAGAATGTATACTCTTACACTAATGGCTGTAATTAGGCTTATATAACTATAGCTACTAGTAGCCTGTGTCAGGAAATGGAAGCCAAACCAAAACTTTAGAAATGTCAAAAACGAACCAGGTGCAAACAAAACATTAAGCATACATGTATAAGCGACCTCTATTGGACAAATTATATGTATAAGTGATAAGGTTTCTCAATAGGAGTGTGAAATATGGAAGCATGGAAACAATTGGCAAGCTGTTTTTTGGAAACTTTTGTATTGGCAACTGTTGAATGGAACTGCTATATAGGTTAATGATGTGTGGATAGCTGCTCGTATTTAGCATGATATGTAGAATCATGTTCTAATCATGCATTGAACTAAAAGAGGTAGGCGATAGGACAGCTCTGTATTATAAGCAGGTGTAACCTTAATATCTTGATGAGTGGTCAGTTATGTTTGCAGTGGTAGCTGGATTATCTATTAACTGTGGCCTAAATCACTTTGTGCTGACATATTTGGAAAGTGATAATCCAAGGTGTGCCTTTAAAAGCCCAAATGGCCACCCATGTCCATTTGTAGTCCCTCTCCACCACTCCACCACTGTCCAGCCAGAAGAAACAACATCACTGAAGGGCTGATCGCAACCGCCAACCGCAACCATGAACGGCACAGAGGGACCCTATTTCTACGTCCCTATGGTAAACACCACAGGGATTGTCCGGAACCCATATGAATATCCTCAGTTTTATCTTGTCAGCCCAGCGGCTTACTCAGCCCTGGCTGCATACATGTTCTTCCTCATCATCGTGGGCTTCCCCATCAACTTCCTCACCCTCTATGTTACCATTGAACACAAGAAGCTGCGGACCCCTCTTAACTATATCCTGTTGAACCTGGCGGTGGCTGACCTGTTCATGGTGTTCGGGGGTTTCACTACCACGATGTACACCTCCATGCATGGCTACTTCGTCCTAGGGCGCCTTGGCTGCAACCTCGAAGCATTCTTCGCTACCCTTGGCGGTGAGATTTCCCTCTGGTGCCTGGTCGTTCTGGCTGTGGAAAGGTGGATTGTAGTCTGCAAGCCCATCAGCAACTTCCGTTTCGGAGAGAACCATGCCATCATGGGTGTGGTCTTCACCTGGGTGATGGCATGTTCTTGTGCCGTGCCCCCTCTGCTGGGCTGGTCTCGTTTCATCCCGGAGGGCATGCAGTGCTCATGCGGTGTGGACTATTATACTCGCGCAGAGGGCTTCAACAACGAGAGCTTCGTCGTCTACATGTTCACAGTCCACGCCTGCATACCCATGACTACGATCTTCTTCTGCTACGGCCGCCTGCTCTGCGCCGTCAAGGAGGCCGCTGCCGCCCAGCAGGAATCCGAGACCACCCAGAGGGCTGAGAGGGAAGTCACCCGAATGGTCGTAATGATGGTTGTCGGCTACTTGGTATGTTGGATTCCCTACGCTAGCGTGGCCTGGTACATCTTCACTCACCAGGGCAGTGAGTTCGGACCCGTCTTCATGACCCTCCCGGCATTCTTTGCCAAGAGCTCAGCCATCTACAACCCCATTATCTACGTCTGCCTGAACAAGCAGTTCCGCCACTGCATGATCACCACGCTGTGCTGCGGGAAGAATCCCTTCGAGGAGGAAGAAGGAGCGTCTACCACTACCTCCAAGACCGAGGCCTCCTCTGTGTCCTCCAGCTCCGTGTCTCCTGCATAAATCTGCCTTTGGCACCCGTTATGCAATCCAGTATTCAAGAAGAAGACTTCTACTCGCCCCCTGGAAATGACCGAAGGCTAACATCTACAGAAATAACTTTTACAAACCAGTTGGTTCAACCTAAAGACAGTTGCAGGAAAGGGCAGCCCACTACAAAGTTGTTTCTGTATGTACAGAGTGTCCAACGTAACCGTCTGTGAGATTTTTATTTCCTGATGAATGGAAAAAAATCTTTACTTCTAAATATTATTTATATCTTTTACTGTTGGATCCTATATGTTACTGGCTTATTTTTGAATGTAGAGGCATGTAATCAAGGCAACGTAAAATAAATCGCACTTTGCAAATGAATCTTTCTGTTGATGTTTTACTTACAGTCAGAATGGAAATGGGTGTAGCATATTAATCAATAAAAGTGAATGACGTATTCAGAAGGCATTCATGTCATGAATGAGTCAGTTATATTAATAATATGTGCACTGCTATATATGGGGTAGGCTATAGGCACACATGTATTCATATATTATCATTTGCAGGGCATGCTTAATCTCAGATCAATTATTACAGGTCACCTCAACATAATCATGGAGGGACATTCAATGGCCTTTCCCTTCTTATCCTATTACATAGTTTAATCAGATTAACACCTGGTAGATTATCTTTCAGTATAATCATAACAAGCCTTCTAGATGCAAATAAAGAATTTGCTCCTTAGAGGTAGCCTACATTTGTTGTAGAATAACTGGGCTACATATGGACAGATCAGCAGATGCCTTCAGATAAGCATAACCATGGGAGCCAATGAGAATGAACTATCAGAAAAAAGAAACACGGTTGCCTATACTGTTGCTGTGACTAATAAAAGCTTCATAAAATGCATAATATTGATTTTCATTAGCTTTATACATATGATATGTGTTATTCAATGCAATATTTGTTAGGTAAAACATGCAATTAGTTAATGCCAGAATGGAGCCAAACACCTCAACATCTCTCCCATAATAACCTCACGTAACTATGGCAACCAACATACTGCAAGATTTGTCTCTGACTACAGATATCATCAGCAAATGGTACAGGAAAAACTACATGTCTATAATAAATTAATGAACTGCAGGCTATAGAGTACATTTTCCAGAATGGAGCTACTGCCACCTGTCGTTTCATATTGTGTAGTCCTAATGTATTTCCTTACATGCACGAGATTCTTGTTTTGTAGTTCATGGATGACAAATATGATACTGAAATTCCATTCCTTATTTCTATTTCTAATGCATCATTTAAAGTTGTCCCTGAACTCATAAGATCATTGTCATTAATTCATTGCCTTTACTGGCAAAATATGGAATTATTAATTGTAGACTATTAATTGCCATTGGTTTTATGAGGGCCTTTTTGCATCCTCATGTAGATTTGCTTTAGCACTAATGCTTGAATTAAATCCCTTTAATTAATTTTATGAAAATCCCAATTTTCTTTATCTAGTTGAATTTGACCTTTTTGTGCATAACTAACCATTGTTCCTCATACGATTCCCATCTCTGCCATGGTCTCCAAGATGCCCATCTCTGCCAATTGTCTCCAAGATGCCCATTTCTGCCATGGTCTCCAATTATTATTTGAAGAAGGGCTATTGTAAAGACGTGTATAGTATATGTGTGTGCTGTACAGTTGAACATTGACTGGTGAATGCCTGCTGAGGGACTGCCTTGGGACAGCTTATCAGCTTCATGTGGGGGTTTCTTTTACAGGGTGTCAAGGCTGTCACCATTCCTGCACCTTTTCATTAAAACTAATATTTACTGTTATTGTGGATCATGTTGTGAAATAAAAACCATGATTGACAGAAGGCATGATAATGTAAAGCTATCCCCTCCTATAACTGATACCTGCTAGCATTGCTTATCTGTCAAAGTAGACGTTGGAACACCCATATTCATACATTTTCAATGTAACACTTTGATTATACTTTATTTAATATAGACATGTGTAGAATAAGCATAATAAAATACCAGGTTTAAAATAGTCTAGAACATTTTTAACTATATATGACCTACTTAATGTATGTAGTGTCATCAACCAATGACAATTGGGAAAAAAGATCCTGACAGACACTGACAAAAATTCTGTGCAAAAATATGAAATTCTTTTGAATTTGTATGGAAAACTTTATTTGATAATAAAAATAGCATTCACAGACTTCTTTCGATAGCTACATATACATTGTGATCCATCTTAAGGAAAGAAGGTTTATTGGATAAATCCACAACTACTTGTACTTAGACTAATGTTATGTATAGCTTCATGGGTCAAATAAAGCTATGAACAATGTAGTATTTATATATGCATAGTTTTATAAAAAAAATGGATTGGCCCATATACATGTACTGCTTTTATCAACACCGCAAGACAGCATTATGTCTGGAGCACATTGCAAGAAATAATGCTTAAAGAACACACACTGCATACAAGTGCTTTATAATACAAAGGCAGGCTAGCCATTGAATGAGTGAAAGAGAGAGAGTGAGAGAGAGAGAGAGAGAGAGAGAGAGAAAGAGAGAGAGAGATATTCAAACCATCTAACAGCTTCAGATTGACCACGTCTTTCATTTTAGAATGTCTTTACATACCTGATTCAGAGTAAAACATTTTCCCCATGAATCTTCAGGTCCATTTCAGAAATATAAACACAATATCGCATTCCTCACTGTAGAGGTTTCTCATAAATTTCTCTTTTATACAAGAAAAAGGCAACATTTTATTCCTTGATAGGTTCCTATTAGTTACATAGTAAAATTCTTTACAGGTGATGGCCAACAGATTAACATCTTCAGTGTTTTTCAACTTTTTTTCTTCCTTTTTTTAAATACAGTACCATGGCAACAACAGTGATAAAACAATGGATTCCATGTGATTTATCCAATATCTTTTTAGTTCTTTAGTGAAACATAAAACAGAGAATACACACAAAACACATTATAAAGCAGCAGTCAGACTCCAGTGGTGTGACAGCATGGCTCAGGATGGCAGATAGGTTGACTTCTGTACCGGAACATTCCATCTGTTTTGAACACAGGATGCTTCCCACCACATCAGCTCATTGCCTCAGGACCAAAGAGATGGTCAGGGTCTAAAGGTGGGTTTCAACAGGCGAGTAACAATTTTGCTGTGGTCTAAATGTATTTCTGATTTAAATCAATGTCAGTCAAATATTATCCATACATGCATCTTAATCATATACATTACACATTTGTTTTAGATAAAGCTTTCATTTAATCATTTGTCTTATTTTTTGGATTATATCATCCAATAGCATCTTCAGTCTGGTATTATGTGTTATATTTTCAGATTTTGTGATCAACAAACCTTAATTGCTTATTTATTTCTAGGATATGTAATCTTTCATGGAGTTAGTTTTTTATTTTCTGAAAACATGACTTTAAAATTCCTCAGCCAGCTATTTTTGAGAATAACTGAGAAAGACCAAATCAGTAGAGCTGTTAGTGTTTCACATTCTTCAAATATTTCTATTTCTAAGTGAAGTCTATAGCAATGTTCCTGTTTCCTGTGTGATGTTGTCATTTTTGATGGAGAATGGGAATGTGATAGTTCAGTAGTGGTAAATGGTAAATGACCTGCCACCTTAAAGACAGTTTCCAATCAAGGGGTATACCATGTTTTCCTAGATACAGTATATAGTTATACCTTGATCTTGAAATTTCAACTAAGCTTGCTCAGAATATGTGCCAATTACAAATAAATAGTTTAGTGATGCCAAAAAATATATATTTTCTTTTTAACTTGATCTGAATTTGTCCAGAATCATGTTCACCACTGTGAACCATCAGTGTCTTGTGCTATATTTTGTTTAGTAAAGCAATTCAGGAGTGGAAAAAGACATCTAAAAACGTTGAAAACAAGCCTATTAGTTAGAAGAACAAGTTACCACAATTGGAAGCATGTTTTAAACCTCTGAGGGAACACATTTAGAATCAGAAATGTCTACAAAAAAGCAACATCACTGATTTTATATGCAGGCACATACAATATCTTTACTACAGTACAACAACCTCTGTTATGTTCAAAATAACTATAACAAAACAGCCAGCATGAACCCAAAGGATTGTACTCCTGCTGTTTTATGATCACACGTAGGTTTTCTTTTTTTAATCAACCAATTAACCAATTCAATGAATCAATGAAATCACAAGAGTTAATATCCTCATTAAGTCCAATTCCAGTG
>JAODUG010000022.1:2979709-2992599 GCA_027564795.1 Aphredoderus sayanus | reverse complement strand
AATAAATACACTCAGCAATGACAATTGAAAAACACACAAATCATACACAATCAGATGGCGCCGCCGTGTGGCTAAATCCTATATTACGAGTACATTACGAGGGTTAAGAGAAAAAATATAAAGTTGAATTGTTATTTTTGGTTGTAACCAAATTAAATGTAAACATACTGTAAGGTATGTGGTCAGTATATTACTTGCTAGACATTAAGCATTTTCATGTACTTGTCCTGTCGGACAAGCAAATTCATCTGAGTAAAAAAGTTACCTGTTCGGAAATTTAAATAGTTACATTTTACTAGAATGAATGCCTGAATGCATTTGTCCCCTTTTGACTAAAGAAGGTGATCTGTAATAGATCAATACTACTCAATGTATTTACCCCCCCCCCGTTAGAATGTTAGTGCATTGGGTCATTTTGACCCATAGGTCAACGGGAGGGTTTTAGAAGCATGAAATGATATTTGAGCTACACTATACTTTATCACATTGTATGTCTCAGAAATGTCTTTCTAGTGGGAAAAGGCACACATAACAGGCAATGACAGACAGGATCACAACATACAAGAATACAACATAAGACCATTACAAGGAATAGACAGACACCAGACTGTGACTGTCGAAGTTTGTTTTGATATACTCTGTGTTATTGCCTGAATGGGATATTGATTAATGGCTGTGTGATGTTTCATTTTTTATTCTTTTTATTCTCTGCTCTGCATTATGCATGTGCTTATAGAACACACCAGATATTTTTTGCATTAACCAAACCTTGTGTGTGTGTCTCACACAGGGCAGGAAGATTCATAGTAAAGCTTAAAAATACATGATGTACTAAATACAGGGGCCATAGTTTAGTCATTTATCATACTTTATAGTAGCATATTAACACTCTAGGGTCTGTCTCTGGGCCCCAAATATCAGGTTGAAGAGTGCAGATGGGGCCCTAATAAAATGACCTGCAGAGATCAGAGGTAGTACAGTATGTAGCAACTGTTAATGCTGTGTGTATGTTTGCAAACAGTTGTGAGGATTTAGTGTAGGTTAAACTAACATTGATATAGCTAGCTGCTATCATTAGCTCTGTCTTGTCAAACACGCATACTGTACAAACATTACCAAGAACCATGAAACAACACTCACACACCCACAAACAAATATATCCTTGCTACCCAACAGACACACACCCTTAAAAATGTGTAACAGATAGCGAGCCTTTAACCCCCGACTAAATTCAGCAAAATACTACAGTAAGCATTTAACATCACATCAGGAAGAGCCCGATGGCACTAATCCCTTCATACTATGGTTTAATACCCTGTCCTTTAAGTCCTGTTTTGACGTCAGGGTAAAGATACCAAGAACAGATGTTCAGTTTCTCATATTATCAGTTTGCCAAACTGGATTTTAGAGAATTACACAAATGAACAGGGTGTGGAACATTTGTTTCACCCCTCAGTGAGTTTTTTATGCTTTCTCAAACAATTTTGTAGTTACGCAATAGTAGAGGGGAAAATGAGGATGTCCCTAAGGACTTGGCGAAAGACGGCTAGCCTCGCACACTCTCTGCAGCGGAGGGTGAGACACAGGTTTGCCCGTCGCTTTCTAGAGCCATGCCTCCGGCCGCCATGGAGCCTACACTTGGCTTTTGTGTTTTATAAAAAGGTCAGGATTAGCCTAATCTGGTTACGTGATTACTGTCTTCCTTACCGTGCTCTTAGACAGGCTCATTTCTCGGCAGCCATGACAGAGGCTACCGCAGCACAGGTTATATTCCCTGGGGGGCTGGGGGCTGTATTTCTGGGCCGCTACCTCAGAGCAGGACCACAAGCTCTGTTCGTATCGCTCGCTATCTCCTCTCATTAGCAAGGCGTGTGGACAGAAGAGCAAAGGCTGCTGTGGTAGGCCGCAGGCCAATAGCAATTTCTTTCAGAGGAAATTCACCAAAGCGGTCCACTAAATAATTAAGACACTGAAAATATTTGTCTCCGAAAGTATCTCATAGTTAAGGTTCATCCCGCTAATGTGCTGTAGTTTTGTTTTCTCCATGATAGCCATAGCATCAACACAGCTACACAGCACAATGCTGACACTACTGACAGCAGCATTGTGCAGATGCATGCATTACAGTACAGTAGATGGTAGCGTACCACAAAGCCCTCTTTACTCCATAATACCTTGTACCTCTTCTCTTTTATGTTATGTAATATATTATATTTTATATAATCTGCCAACATTCTGTGCCCCGCCCCACACACACACACACACACACACACATAGCTTTCCCTGCCTTTATCCCCTCTTTGCATTTGTCCCTCCCCCTTTATGTGTGTGTGTTTGTGTATCAGTGAGTGTGTGTGTGTGTGTGTGTGTGTGTGCAGTGCTCATCAGGGATCACAAGCTGAGGGGAGGTGTGTGTGTGTGTGTAAGGGTGCTTTGTGATGCATGGCTGATGCTACTGACTCTGTCCTGACTGGCCACTGGCGCACTTTAAAACACACACACACACACACACACACACACACATGCATATAGAGTTACAGAAATAGCTGATCCACACACACACACACACACACACACGCATATACGCAGTGCGCGGTCAGTGTTCCGGACTTCCGAAACTCTCTCCGCTCTGGACCCCTTTACTGGTTGTCCCCCTTCCTGGTCTGAGGGACTCCTGCTAGGACCCCCACCTTCAGCCGCCCTTCTTAGCCCTGCTCCTCGGCATGGAGCAAGGGGAAGGCTCTCGACGGAAGGGTAAGTGGTGCTTGTCTGGACTGGGTATCTGTTCATCAGCGCGGGCCATACATTAGTTAAGGTGCTGTGTGGTGGGCATCTGTAGTCTTTACATTGCACTGTGGTTTTCTTTCTGTCCAGTCCGGTCATTTTTGTAACTATCTCACCTTGATCGGCGCTCGTTAACATTCCTGGCCCGAAGGTGCTTTGTTGCTGCAAAGTGAAACCAGGCTGGGTTTACCGTGACACTGTTCTGTGACTAAAGATACTCTAAGTGTGCTATATAACATCTGGTTGACTGACTGAATGAATGAATGAATGAATTAACTATTGCTTTTGTCATTGTGACACTGTTCAGGCATTCGGTTAATTTGTCTGAATACTGTATGTCACCAGCAGAGTCAAGCTGAGGGTTTGAAGACAGGATGACTGGACTGGGGTCACATTTTTACTTCTAAGATTTACACTTGGGTGACCCCTGTCCCATCTTAGCCTTCTTGTCCTCCCCAAAAAGTGTGGTCCATAGCTTGTGACACCCACCACCCTCAATGCACACACACAGACACACACACAATATATTTGTTTTCACATTTAACATAACATAATAGAATTAGAAGTCACAGGATGTCATCACTTGATCTTTGTTGAATTTGCAAACAGCATGTTTCTATTCAGGGTTTGAAGGGAATAGTCATTGTTCCCTGTAACTTTCTCCCCATTTTCTCTCTCTCTCTCTCTCTCTCTCTCTCTCTCTCTCTCTCTCTCTCTCTCTCTCTCTCGCACTGCGTTACCTCTCTCTTCCCCTCAGCTTACAGTGTTGTCACAGCTTGGAGCTTAGCAGTTATAAATAGGATGCGTGGCCATTTATTACCATGACGACGAGAGGCTTGTCCGAGCACACCCACGGGTTATCTGGACTGGGTGGGCTAATTGATGCCCGACAGAAAGCCCAGTGTTGATTAAATTTTGCCTGGATAAAGTAGAGAAAGACATCACCTCACAATCCCCACTAAGAGGTCATTTAATCAAGCTACTGTTGACCCTGCCAGGCTTGCCCCCCGAATGGCCTTACGCTCTATGGCTCCATTAGATCCACCTCACTCGGTCTTCCTTGGTTTTTTTATTACACCTGTCGATGATGTGCCAGCATATGCCATGGGCTGGTCTGCCGCACACACGCATGCACGCACGTGTACACACACATCCGTGGTGCATCCGTTTTTTTTGTTGTTTTTTTTTACACCGGTATCATGAAAGGAGAAGCTCTGCCAAAGTAGGTTGTCAGTCCATATACTGTACGAGAGTGACTGAGAGATTCAATGGAATGGAGACATGCTGTAGCGTGGTTTCTCATGAAACCAGAGACTTCATACCAATGTTTACATGTATTCTGATCCACCACATCCTGGACCGAACATCATGAAGGCTGGAAGTAATAGTTCAACCAAGTTCAACGGGCATGTCAGTGATGTCACAGGGGGCACCCACTGCTGCTCAGAGGATTGAGGATTCCATGACATTAGAAATGTACTGTAGATAGACATGCTAGTGAAATGTTGTGGAGGTGGTGACTACTCCTACTCCACTTAACTGCCTGCGCACTGTGTGCAGGCTCAAACACAGCTTCAAGTCTACTGGTTAAATAGAGATGAATGCTTCTCTGCTTGTCTTGTTTAGGTGGATAGGTGTTTCCAGAGCTTGATGTGACATTTTGATTTTTAAATGGGTAATAGATTTGGCCTGTTATTTAGTCATGTGAGTTGCCTATGTTCAGATAATCATAATTTATTACATTACAATGCAGTACTGATATAAGGGAGTATCCCTTTCTGCCTTAAAGGTGGAGCCAGGGATTCTGGAGAAAGACTGTCGATATTTGAATTCGGTCAAAACATAAACACCTCACCCTTCGGTGCCCTAGAGTGCTCCCTCAGGAGCTCTGCCCCCCACATTGGACATGTATTACCAAGGCTAGGATATTGTTGTGTGGTGTGGTCTGCACCACTTTGTTTGTTTCCATTTACCCATTTACAGAACCAGATTTCTTTTCAGTGCACACACAGAATAGGCAGAACTTGAGTTGATATTTGCTGAATTTGACAAAAAGTGTATTAGCTTACAATTGCTGACTCTACTTTTACTGTAAATATTCTCTCATTTTTTATCATAAAGTGTGTCAGTTAGTCAGCAATGTAATTATTAAGTGAAGCCAGGCCTCAACCACAGTGGTTTAGATCCCATAAAGCTTTATGTGAAACCAAGCATGACGTATTAATGTTACTAATAGTTCTTTATTACTGTATGACTAGGCCTGCACGATAAAAATGAGAATCACGATTTTCTTGCTTAGAATTGAGAACACGATTCTGTTTTCCCCTCAATATAAATGGTTATTGCATTTATTGACGTACTGTATTCAGAAGGAAATATGATGGTCCCTGTTAGCACTGGCACATCAACTGGACAATAGAAAGGGAATGTTCCTTTTTTTATCTGCAAATGCAACAGCTTTATAAATCTGACACTGAACAGAAAACCATTGCCTTACTTGTTATAGGCTAATATGTTAACAAGATATGCTAGCTTTATGTAAACTATTATCACTTATTTCTCAAAGGAGCATTTACCATAAGAGTGGGCGCATGGTAACAACAAACTAAACTGAATGAATCCGAATCATGTCTAGGGACTGTTGACTATAAACACCAGCATTCTTTAACACATTCACACACATATTTACATGAGGGCTTAGACTGACAGATTTGTGTGAGATAAAAGCCCACCCACTCACACACATTTAATCAATGTGTGCAATGTGCATAGATGAATAAATTCATGGCTGTTGCATGGATGTTTCTTTGAAATGTCTTACTCCCCGTTATGGGCTAGCAGTGATTTACTTTAGAATGTTGTTAGAAAACAATCAGTAACTTGATTTGGGGAATGGCACCTTAGAGAATACAAAATGTGTATTTATGTATTTGTATTTATTTTACTTTTATTTTAAGTTCATTGTGTCCCTGTGATTTTATAATACTGTTGGACTAACATATTAAGCATTTATCAAGCAAACATTACAGTGCATTGCAAAGAACAATACAGTTAAAGCAGCCATTTAAAATAGTCATATAAAGATGTTTGCAGCATTCAAACAATCGTACTGTAAAAAGTACAAGTTTAAAACTAGGAATGAATGTATAAATAAGATAATAAAGAACAGATTTAATTGTGCTAGTGGCACCAAGATTAATTTAAATGAGTGCAACTATAAATTTTCGGCCTCATTGAAAACGTCAGCACCACATGAGGCCATGGCTGCAAGTCAAAAAGCAGCACCTCACCTGATTTAGAAACAGAGGCTCCAGCTTTAGCCTCCCACCCCACCTCAAAGAGGATTTAGGCATGTTTCTATTTAGCTAGCGCCATATAAGACTGTGATTACCTTTGGCATGTAGCATCCCACCATGCCACTAGCGACAGCCTTTGCATATTGGTGGATGAGGAGGAGAATCAGAAGTGAGAAGGAGAGACCCTGCCTCTAAGCCGTGAAAAGCATAATGCAGTACAGAACTTCCATCGTCTTACAGTACACTTGCTGACGGCGTTCTCCCTGCTTATTAGGCCATAGCGTCCCACACCTGATCTACCAGAAGCACTAATGTTCCATATATAAGCCATCCCACTCTGCCAGCAGTATAAAGAGCCTCGGCATGCAAGGACATAGTGACTTTCCCGGTGATTACCAGAGGGCTTAGCCAGGCATCAAGCCTCTTTCTCTGCCCAGCTGCTGGATCATGCAGTCAAAGGTACCCATGAAATCACTGGCCACAGCCAGCACAACGACACTGATGAATGATCAGGTCCACGAGTCACAACCTCTGACGACCAGAGACTCTATGCACTTACAAATGTTACGGCCTCACCATCATTTTCACAGGCACACCACAGGCATACAGTACTGTATGCAAACATTGACCTCACCACATGAAGATCATATTCTTTTCTGTTCTACATTTGCCTGGTGTGTGTGTATACATAGTAAATGATTAGCAAACGTTTAGATTTTTCCATTTACAGTTCTGCTGTTGTTCGACAACACAAATTTGCAGGTTCAAAGTTTAACAGTTCAAGTGAAACTCTGTATACACACACAGCTGACAGGTTTATTGGCTAACCTTTTATCCGTTGGACCTGACAGAACGTTGGTTATGTTAGCAGTCTGCCTCTAGGCTCTAAGCTGTCTACTCATTCAAAACATTTTCTTTAACATGTGGCTGTGTGGAATCCTGGGGGTGAACATACCGCCGTGCTTTACAGCTGGGCTTTACAATGTTCTCCCTGCAGACTGCTAGGTCTCTGGCCACAAAACCTAAAAAGCATAAAAGTCACATCTGACCTTTGGAATCAGGGTAGAGATGCCCTCTACAAAGTACAGTTGTCTTTTCAAGTATTTCAGGAGTTGTTTGATGAATCTCTCCTGACCTTGCATTGAAGAGGTCAGTCAGGAGGAAAGTTGCATGAAACCTGTTTTTTGTTTTTTTGCAAGTATTGGTTTGCCAGTTTGTCTAATATGTAATCTATAACTCATTCTTCAGCTGCAAGTTTTTGAAGAGGCATGAATGCTGCTTCTTTTCTATTGTAATTTAATGATTGTTTTCTGTGAGGCCTTTTATCTTTGTCTTATACATTTATATTCTATGTCTAGGTGACGGCATCCCAAAGGAAAACAGCCCTTTTATCAACAACACAGACAATGACAAGAGCAACAGCTATGACGGCAGGAACATGGCCCTCTTTGAGGTAACTTTAACCAAAAGGAAACGTGTTTATTTCTCTAATTGTTCTCTCTCTCTCTCTCACACAACTTCCTGCCTTCCTCTGTTATCTACACATCTACACATCAAAGTGGAGTTGACAGGTGATGTCGTTTTGGGGCCAAAGCTTACGTACGGAACTAAGTAAGGGGGAGTGAGTGTGGGGTGGCTCTGATGGGAAAGTGCCACCACACTCCACACACCAATAGTTTGGCATGGTCTTACATGCCAAAATAATTTATTTTATTTACCTGGGTGTATTAAATGAAAGCTGTTTTGCCATGTCATTAGTATGGAATCCCTAGACAAAAGTTAAAGAAAGTCTTGGTATTATATGGACTAATCCAACAAAACGCTAGTATTTCAGTGAGTGAGACAATTCTAAGTAGTAACAAAACCTTTTGTCTAGAAGTAAGCCACACTAACCACTAGGCGATCTTGCCATGCTACTTTTACTGTAGGAAACGCAGTTTACTATTTCCCACTCTATCACTTACACAAACAGTCGTTGACCTCACAGAAAAGTGTTATTGACCCCTTTTATATTACAACAAACATGATTTATGTGAAAGCTGGTTTTCAATGGAAAAACATATTCTGGCAATCTTGACTTGCTGCTAAACATTTGCTTTGTTTGCTGTACATTTTGGTAGGAGGAGATGGACAGCAACCCCATGGTGTCATCTCTCCTCAATAAGCTGGCAAACTACACCAACCTGAGCCAGGGAGCCCAGGAGCATGAAGAGGCCGATGATGACGATGGCCCAAAGGTTAAAGCTGTCCAGGTACAGAGTAAACGCCTTAAATAAATGCTTGACATTGCTTATGTTGTGTTTGTTTACATCACGTCTCTACACATAAATACGGTATTCTAGTCTGCTTCCTTCTCTTCACTTATCTTCTCTTGGCTCGTCACTTCTCTTTTTACGTTGCATAAGGTTTAAGTCTGATTAGCACTGTTACAAGGAAATGGCCTGGAATTGGACATGGAGCAGCAAGGTGTAGCCTGACAGAGCAAAACAATACCAAATTGGGAGTGTCGACAGAAAAATACTTTTCTAGGTAGAACTAGGGGTTTGTATTCAAATTGCATACAGTTTACGGTGTATTATAGGACACATAGCTTCCAAAAATCAAGTGAGAGCCCAGTCTCTTTCAGTGAGACATTGTGACAGCTACTGCAAGACAAAGCTCTCTGAAGGATGCTATATGGAACTATACAAACTGTCTAATGTCTTGGCAGCGTAAATTGAGGGCAAGTCATTTTGTTGTGAATGTGAAATACTGGTAAATAAATAAGTAGAGATAACTATAACTAATAAAGATAGTTGAACAAATTTTGGGCAGGCACAATGCAGGACAGCTCAAGGTGGCTTAATGCTGATGAAATGGGTGATACCTTTATTGAGCTCTAGATTTTTGAGCATAGTCCCGACTCACGTGTGAGGATTTGAAAAAATATATTAATGGTAGAAAACATTTGCACAGGTATTATTGCAAGTATCTGTAGCCATTTAAAGTTGTATTCTTCTGGATGAAACACTGTAGAAACATTGTTGAAACTTGAACTTGTTTATGCTCATATAACAATTATCTGGTGGTGAAGATTGTTTTTGATGAATAGACCATTAAGTTGGTCCAAGAAAGTGTATTTCAGCACAGCTGAAACAGGTAAATTAGCATAGTGTTTCCTAGAAACGGCTTAATTTTTGCATGTAATGGTTGTAGATGGCTAGCTTGGAATGCTATTATGTTAGCATGTTTTACATGTTGATTGCATATTGTTGAAAGTGTACTGTATATGTGATCTTTTGAGGGTGGCTGGACAGCTCTGTTTGTGGCTGCTACACACTAGCTTATTTTGCTGATTTGATCGTTTGTCAATGGTTTAAAACCAGTAGCTGATAAGTAAAGTCCATTGTAGGAAGAAAATAAAAACATGTTTAGGGTTTAGGGTGTCTTTAATATTGGGATTTTTTGGTAGGTATGCATGGATAAGAAGCAAGAGCACATTTGAAAGAATTTATTATCTTAATCTAAATATGTATTTACCATTATCAAATACATCAACAATTTAGTTTGTAGTCATTTCTTTTCCACAATGCTAATAAAAGAATATGGTTACAGATTGTTTTATTTACTTTGTTTGTAGTCATTTGTAGTAATAAAAGTCTCTATATTCTTGTTCTTGATGTCGTGCGTTCTGCTTTCACATTAGCACTTTATGTGCCCACCCCATTTCTTTCATTTATTCATCTGTGCCTTTTTATTCTTTGTCTTTCTATCCTCCTCCTTTCATCTTTCAACACCCTTCCTCACATCTCTAACCCCTCACCTTAACTGATGATGTCATTCCCCCTCTTCTTCCCTCAGAGCCCTCAGATGGGGACCTTCATGGGCGTCTACCTCCCATGCCTGCAGAACATTCTGGGGGTCATCCTCTTCCTGCGTCTTACCTGGATCGTAGGCACAGCTGGCATCATGGAGTCCCTGGCCATCGTCGGCATGTGCTGCTCCTGTGTAAGTTCCCACACAGCTCGCACACACTGACTGGCTGCATGCGTTGCTTACCTGCAGCCTGATCGCCCAGGGATACCCCTAACGCATTGTTAACAAGGGAGAGGAATATTATATATACAAAGGCGATTGTGGGTGACGCAGAGTTGTTGAAGTAAGACACCAGCCCTGAATGATACCGTCTGATAGAAATTGAAATGAGATGATTTGACCATGTGTATGGCTGTTTATTTGATCTTTAATTTACTGGCCTATGTTTTTTTTTTTCATGTATCAGCCCTACTCTTGAAGGCGCTTTATATACCTATAGCAGCAAACAACCATTTTTTATGTAAAGATTACATATATAGTGGTGTAATTGCATCCTGAGCAGAGAATTACATCGCACTCCCTGTCATACTCTGAGCTGCTGTTCTTTGTTTTCATAAACTGTGTGCGTGTGTGGCCCACAAAACATTTGTTTTGGTCTGAGATGCTGGTACTCTAGTATGACATCTAGTGGCATAAAGTCATAGACTGTAGAACCATGTTATTCTCTTTAGAGCCACTTTTAACAGAAATGAGGCAGTACAATTATAATGTAGAGAGGGCCTACTGCTTGCACTAATTATTATACCTAATTAAATTGTGTGGACAATATTTCAGTGATATGTGGATGTAAGTTGTGATGTATATAGTAGTTTTGGCAAACGGTGACACAGGTGGGTAATAAGTGTAAAACTGCCACCAGTTGTGAGTGTGACTGGCGACTGATCCTGTCTACAGTATACAGTATATTTATCCACAGTTGCTTTCTACTTCTTTTCTGGCCCCTGATGCTACAGTCCTTGACAGCTTGAGACATAATCTCTCTCTTTGCAGAGCATTAGACCCGCAAACGAATTGTATGTGGGTGGCTCCACTTCTGTAATCCTGGTGCAGACAATGGGTTTACTTAATCTTATTTAGGCAAGTGCAGTAGTGCAATCTTAATTTAATTGAACCTGTCTTGTTCCTGACGGAACAGAAATATCCCTTCCTGCGACTCTAATAGTATTACTTACTTCCGATAGCTAATAATGACAACAGCGTGTGAGGTGAGATAAGAGATAAGAAATGACCAAATCAGGAAATGGACCAGAATATTTTTCCATTGCTTTAATTCCATGTATTTAAAGGAGCACTGTCTCAAATTTGCTGTAGAGAATTCAAAACACAACTATTTCTTCCTCTTGCTTTTGAATGGTTGCCATAGTATTTCACATCGAAGGGGTCTTCAGTGGGTGTGCCATCTGCCTTATCACAGCTGTTACATAAGGACTGAACTGGAGAAGCACTGCGTTTAGCCTGGCAGATTAACAGACATTTTCTGTTGAGCCCTCATCTTACCTCATTCATAGGTCAAAGCTCATAGCACAGCTCTGACCTGACAAATGTGAGGGGTTTTAAATATGTGGTTTCTTCCAGTATAGGTCAGTTTTATTCTAGTTTTCCTTGGTCACCAATAAACTCTCAATGTGTTGACCTTCAGTCAGATAATAAAGAAAAATATTGTAGATGTAAAACTGCAAAACATTTACTGTAGATTTCTAAAATATCCCGGTGCCAAATGCCAGCTTTGTCTTATTCTACATAACCTTAACTAATGAGCCTAAAATAAGGCCTTAGAAGTGGCTAAAACAAACTGAAGCTCTCATTGAGATATAAGACAGAAAATAGATATAGAATAGTTCAGAGAGACAATATCTCACATGTGTCTCTCTCACCAGCTAAGTGAGAGTCTACATGTGGATATGATGTATACTGTATAATTTTCTGATGTATCAAGCTTGGTTTGCTTTTAAATAACTAAAGCAAAGAATAAAGAATACATTTTAAAAGTTGGATACAATTATGACATTTAAATGTCCAGAGGATTTTGATAACATCCTTTGAGTGGGTGCATTAATCTCTAAAACATAGTATTGACAACCATACAGCCCTGTAACACTGATGTCTTTCTTTCCCCACAGACTATGTTGACGGCAATATCAATGAGTGCAATTGCTACTAATGGAGTAGTGCCAGGTAAGGAAAATGTCTATATAAATGCAGCCCATTTACCATTTCAGTAATATTTAACATGATACTGTTCAATTGTCTCTTGGCAGAAACTCTTTACAGCATTTGTTAAATGCTGTAATGTTTTTGCAAGCGAATTGGTATAGTGATTCGTTTGTTGAGATTTGTTGTTAAAATGTCTCTGTACGGCGTATGCTAATGTTAACAGTATGCTAATCCATGGTTCTGAACGCTTTCTGGTCCCCAGCTGGAGGCTCCTACTACATGATATCCAGGTCTTTGGGCCCTGAGTTTGGTGGTGCTGTTGGTCTCTGTTTCTACTTGGGCACAACCTTTGCTGGCTCTATGTACATTCTGGGAACCATAGAAATTTTACTGGTGAGTATATTATGTATGTGTGTATACTATTACTATATAATCTGCATTTGAATTCAACATTGATTTCCTAAACAAGTCTACAACATAAATGTAATTGGTCAACTTGTCCTTCCCCCCTCCTGCCCCTACCCACCCCTGCAGACCTACATTGTGCCTAAGGCAGCCATCTTTGTAGCAGAAAGAAAGGAGGACGAGGTGGAGGCCCTGCTGAACAACATGCGGGTGTACGGCACCTGCTGCCTGGTGCTAATGGCCGTGGTCGTCTTTGTCGGCGTGCGATATGTCAACAAGTTGGCCCTGGTCTTCCTGGCCTGCGTCATCCTCTCCATCCTGGCCATCTACGCCGGCGTTATCAAGAGCGCCTTCGAACCGCCCGACTTCCCGTAAGGACCGCTCGCAATCGCACGC
>JAODUG010000022.1:2967117-2979609 GCA_027564795.1 Aphredoderus sayanus | reverse complement strand
GCGAACGCTGAACAGCGTTGAGGCACACCATGCAAGCGTGGCAGAAAACGGACTTGTTTGTGAAGCTGCCAGAGTGGTTAATGGGTACCGTGCTTGACCACATGATTATACTGTTGTGGCTTCCTAAATAGCTTTTAAATATAAAGGAAGAATGATGCAGCTCAGTTAGTTGAAGCCTTTCTCGCCACTGCCAGGATTTCCAAACATTTGGTGGTAATTTCAAACCTTGCATGCAATGGATTATAATTTGCTGGGCAGCCGTTTTAAACAATTGTATTTCTCAAGTATCCTCACAAAAACGCACAGCTATTTTCTTTGGGGAAAATGTACATTGCCATCTATTTTGTACAGTGTGATTAACATGAAGGCATTCCACTTTGAAGAAATGTTTGCAGGCTGAATTCCATGTGTCTCTTCAAACAGGGTTTGCCTGTTAGGAAACCGCACGATTCAGAACCATAACTTTGATAAGTGCATGAAGACGGAGGTGGTAAACAACGTGACAATCACCACCAAGCTGTGGGCCCTGTTCTGTAGCGGGCCGGAGCTCAACGCCACCTGCAACGAGTACTTTGAGCTGAACAATGTGACAGAGGTCCAGGGCATCCCAGGACTCATCAGTGGGGTCATCTCAGGTGAGAATCACCCTATCTGCACCTCCACCACCTGCATTTCCCTATCTGGGATAATAAAGTTGAGTTTGACTTGGACATTTTTGACAGTTGTGTAGCCTGACCATTTAGAAACTCTGACATGAAAATGCATTACTTCCTGCATGGACATATATTACCATTTACGTGTGTTATCAGTGGAAGTGGTCTTATTATTGTTGTTAGTAGGACCTCATTCCAATAGTATTGAAAAGGTATTCTTTCCGCTTTAACAGCATTTGAATCTGCTCCTAGAACTACCTACTCATTTACCCAGTGCCAATGTAACAAATTATCAAGACAATATCTGTCGTAATCGGGAAGCTTTATCGCTTTAGGGTCAGGTGTATAAAATAGTTTTATTTGTGGCTTTACTGATACAAGAAAAATGTGAATGCCAGAACCGTATTGATAGTGAGAAGGGTGGTAGGGGCCAAATACTGGATACAATTAGAGAGCATACTGTATAAAGAGAGCAGAGAGAGCCACAGTATCCTAGGCATCATCACGGCTTCACAGGAATTCCAAGCTGCCGTCGTCAGTGTAGATCCCCACTTTACCCAGATAAGGAGGTCAGCCTCCTAAACAGCTGGCTGCTGGGCTGATCTCATTCACCCTCTCTCCGAAAATAATTCATCCTAGTGAAGAGCGTCTCTTGTTATAGTCCAGTCTCACTCTGAGAGAACTCAAGGTTACGCAAGGTTAATGGTAGCTCTGTGGGAATCCACACGTTGTCCCACTGGACAACCTTTAGGGAAGCAATTGTCTATTTGTTTATCCTACTGTATTTATTTTTGGCTGGGTGGTTTTACCCTTCATGTGAAGCATGTGGAGGGCTTGACTTCTGCGTGGTTTATTTGAGGACGTGGTGTGTTACGTAACTGCTGGCTGTGCAAAAAATAGTTGGTGTTGACTTTAATAGTTTTTCTAATTTTACAGAAATATTTGTTAAAATGGATCACATTATTTCATTATTCTTTATAAGGTATCTGGTTCTCAGTCATTCTTGTTAGGCAAAATATTCCTTACATTTCTTAAGTTTTCTTAAGGATTATATTATCTGTACTGTACATGACATAAAGAACTTATAAATTTCTTCATGGTGACTGCTAGTGTCTAAAAATGTGTCTCTCTAGTTATAGTAACAGACACATTGTCAAATCTTTAAATCAGCAGACAGTCAATACAATCAAACGCACGTGAGATAAAACTATACCGAAAACAGAGTAATACAGTTGCCATGGTCCCCTAGCTTTTATTGTTTTTGTGGGGAAGAACAGGTGCTCCTTATCCGCTCCCATGGCTAATGTGACTCGTAGTCTCATTATTCTGTGTCCTCTCCTGCAGATAACATGTGGTCAGACTATGGCCCGCTGGGCATGTTGGTGGAGAACAAACGGCAGCCGTCTGTCCCGGCAGCTGACACTTCCCGGGACATCTACATGCCCTACGTGTTCAACGACATCACCACTTTCTTCACCCTGCTGGTTGGCATCTACTTCCCCTCTGTCACTGGTAAGACGACAACAGGTTGTTTGCACTTTTGTTTAAACTTGCATAAAAATAAACATAAATTATTAATGTATTTATAGTTGCTTATAGAACCAGGTACCTAGCGGAACACAGAACCACAAAAATATAACGTTTCATTAAAAACCTTCAGCAATTTATAAATATAAAATTAATATGTCTAAATAAATATCCTGGAACATACAAACAAATGAATAAACCATTATTTCAATAGGAAGTAGAAATAGGCCTGGTCTGACCTTACTTTCTTCAGTCATATGGGTTTCCCCATACTAGTGGGCAGGGCTGCTAACAATGTTGTTCTACCTCTGACCCCATCCAGGCATCATGGCTGGCTCCAACAGGTCAGGTGACTTGAGGGATGCTCAGAAGTCTATTCCCATAGGAACCATCTTGGCCATAGCCACCACCTCAGTTATCTGTATCCTTAAACACACTGAGAAATAACGGTTATAAATCCAGAATCCTAATGAGAAGGAAGATTGGGTATCATTGCATGTGTTTGCATTTTTGATATTTTTTCATGATTGGGTATTTTGGGCAGTGTGCAAATTTTTTATTTTAATTATTATAAAACCCCTTGTTTTAAGATACGCATATACTGTTTAGCCAAGCAGTGTTGTATAGCATTGTGCTTGGATTAAAATGGAAACCGTACAATTGGATGGTAAGTACATGCCATCCAATTGTGAACTCCCTATTTTCTGAATGTGAGTGGTGTGGGAATCATCGATTGAATTCCTCTGCCTCCCAGTGGCTGTAGTTAAACAGTTCAGTTTTTATTTAGATATATTAAACTTGTATTGTCCCCAAGGGAAAATTGGTCTTGGAGTCCGTGCTGCAGTTTTTATAAAAAATATTTAATTTATTTTTAATTATAAATAAATACCATTCACTACACAATAATCTAAATATGCAGTTTTCACACGCTATACATTCTATATACGGTACACTGTAATAAACTGTAGAAGGGTCCTCTGAAAAGTGACTAAATTCACACAGATTTATTATATACAGTAGTTATTCAACAGTCGCTGATTACTGGAACTTGTTACTGATTCACTGTGTTTCCTAAGTTGTTTCCTAAGCAAGATTCTCTAGACATTTCCTCTGTGGTGCTGTTTGGAGCCTGCATCGAAGGCGTATTGCTCAGAGACAAGTGCGATCAGTACACACAAGAACACATAGCATATTACTGTACATAAGGGAATGTACTGTACCAGTATACACCTTTGCTTTTATTCAGTTTCCTGAAAACTAATAGTGTTATAGTTGTGTGCTGTATCCTCTGAATTAGCTGTTTCTTGTAAGAATCTATGTCCAATTATGTCTATTAAAATATAAATCTGATGATTAGCTCTCCTTATTAAGGCATAATAGTCCTGCAACTGACATTACATTTAGATATTAGGTGATTGAAGGCTTTTGACAAAATAGCTGTAAATGGCACATTTTATTTTCCCTCTGTAGTTACAGTACTGGCTATGAATATAAAATGACCCAATACTTAATTAAGATAATTATTTTGTAGCTGTGAGAATAACAAGAATATATGTCAACATAGTCACATCATTCCTGCCGTTCTGCCTCGCAGCAATGCAGTAAATGATAATGCTTTGTTTGTTGAAATGTTCCAGGTTCGGCGACTCTGTGAAAGGGAACCTTGTGATTGGCACGCTGTCCTGGCCCTCTCCGTGGGTGATCGTCATCGGATCCTTCTTCTCCTGCTGCGGTGCCGGGCTGCAGAGTCTCACCGGCGCCCCCCGCCTGCTCCAGGCCATCGCCAGAGACGGCCTGGTGCCTTTCCTGCAGGTCCGATGCTGCACGCAGTGCAGTGTTAGCTGTTCTCTGCTAGTTTACACAGTAAAAACCACCTCCAGTTGTCCCACTAGTGGGAACTTCAATGTGTGCGATATTTCCTATTGCGTGTTTGTATTGTTGTCACCTTGCATGCTTCTCTGATGTGTAGAGAGCTACTTCACTCACTGTCATTAGTTTTTATGCAATGTCTTGCATACGTAGATGGACCATTGGTGCGACATGTATTATAAATACGATGCAGTAAACATAACTATATAAAGTGCACATGCTGGCTTAGTAGCAGGCTCTATTTAACCCTCCCGCTGTGCTATGGGTCAAAATGACCAGGTGCCAGTAGCAGGCACCAACCACAACACGGACATATGACATTCCATGGTTGGCTCCCTCTGCTGGTAGCCTGCTGAAATGCCTTAGGACAGCGGGAGGGTTAAATGATAACAATATTAAAGCAGGCTCATAAAGTGACATGATGAGAAGTCTTATTACTTTTTCCCTGTTACAATTCACTGTAAAAATTACTGTGAAAAATAGGATATGAGTAATATTTTGTTACTGTAGTATAGCAATAAGTGTATGCCTGTAAGTATTACAATAATAATGGTAGCATGTTTACTTTGTATAAATGTGTGTGTGTTAGGTGTTTGGGCACGGCAAGGCTAACGGGGAGCCTACCTGGGCGTTGCTGCTGACCGCTGGGATCTGTGAGATTGGCATTCTCATCGCCTCCTTGGACGCCGTGGCTCCAATCCTCTCCATGTCAGTACGGTGTTCCCGGTCACCCTGTTGAGGTTCATGTGGCGTTGGCTCCGTTCTGTTGCACGTCCTCTGTGGTTTGACGGGACTTTGTGGCTCTCTGCTTCTCCCCCCAGGTTCTTCCTCATGTGTTACCTGTTTGTCAACCTGGCGTGTGCCCTTCAGACGCTTCTGCGCACACCCAACTGGAGGCCTCGCTTCAAGTACTACCACTGGTGGGTTCACCTGGGATGGAGAAGGAAGGCTGTCAATAGGAATACACTTTGAAATGGGTTAAACTAGGTGCACTGAGAACACAGTGTGTCTTGGTTTGGGGATTCACTGTGGAGTGCAGTCAGAATAGAAAATCAACTGGCCAGTGGGATCGCGTGTAATGTCTGCCATCAAACAAGCCTGCTGATTTGAACCTTTTGTATTTAACCCTCATGATGTCCTTTGGGTCAAAATGACCCAAATCACTAGCTCTTTGTGGCAGATAGAAGGCGCTAATCCTAATTCTACAGCTTACACAGACATATGATGTGCACTGCTGCTGGCACAACAAGGTGTGAGTTTGAAACCCGAAGCCAACAGGATCGTTAAAAGGCACAAAAAACCAACAAATACATAAACGAATAATGAATAAAAACATTAATACACACAGCAATAACAATTAAATAAAACACACACAATCGTGTGTGTGTGTGCCAGCCATGGCAAACTGTAGCAAGTGAGCTCTCATTGTCTGGATTAGTAGCACAGCACATTGGGAGGACAATACAGTGGAGGGCTATTGTTGGCGATGGATTTTACACATTTTAATCAGCCAGGCTTTAGAAATTTGCACTCCAGACTTATCAATAGCTGTGTTTTTAATTGTGCTTTAAAGCTGTTTTATAATAATACAATAACATTTATTGTCAGTTATTTTTAATAATTTATTTAATCCATCTCTAGTTGTAGTAGTGTAAACCAACACAATGGAAACTGGTTAAAGATCCTGCCTATAGGTTCAAACTGACTGCTGCCCAAAATCCTTCTATAGCATCACACATCCATCACTGAATGCCATCTTTTATCTCCCACATCATTATAAACTAGATCAATGTGGAAGTTACGTCAAATTACGTCAAGGGGAACAAATGATGGACAAGACAACTGCTTTAATTGGGACCCTTAACTGTTTTTAGTGCCTAATTATGTGTTTTCTCCCCAACCATGCAGGGCCTTGTCCTTTATTGGCATGAGCTTGTGTCTCTCCCTCATGTTCATCTCCTCGTGGTACTACGCCATCGTAGCCATTTTCATAGCAGGCTGCTTCTACAAATACATTGAGTATCGGGGGTAAGAACATGCCGGGGGCGCAGTAATGCACACAACACTTCTTCCTAGACTATAGAATGAATGTGGAAATGTTTCATGATAAATGGTTAACACTTAAAAAACATATACAAAATATTTAAATAATATATTCTATATATATTGATAGTGGAAAAATATATTCAGGGTAATGTGAAAAAAAAATCATATTTTTTTTTAAACGGAAACAAAAGATTAACATCAAGGAGTATTAAAGTAATTTTAACGCAGTGTATCAGACTTAAAACTTACACATACACTTAAACACTTACAACTTACAGGTAATATACACTTTCATTTAACATGAGAATGTATTTAAATCATTCCATATATTCAAAGGGCTTTATTTGTTCCAGTGATAAACAAAGGGGATAATATTGATCTAGTGTTTAGAAAAACCTAGAAAAAGATTTTGCATTGGTCCATATATGTGATTATGTTTGCATGAATCATGTCATTATTATTATCCTCCCTGTAGGGCAGAGAAGGAGTGGGGTGATGGCATTCGTGGCCTCTCTCTTAATGCTGCCCGCTATGCACTTATACGCCTGGAGGAGGCACCACCGCACACAAAGAACTGGAGGTAGCGGATGTGTGTGTTTGTGTACAGTATGTACACATACCATGGCATGCATTTTAACAACAACAAAAAAAAGTAGTGTTTCACCCCTGTCTTGAGGATTTGAACTCCTGTCCACCACCTGTCTCTCCAGGCGTCCTGAAGCTGTAACGCGTTGTTCTTTTCTCACATGAACGATAAAGGGTTCCAAAAATAACTGACCTAGACGTGACCCCTCAGCACCCCCCACATCATCAACCAGAGCTGATGATATTTGCACTGTTTCTAATCCTCGCAGCCAAATTGATATTTCTCCCCTCGCTGCCACCTGGCCAGGGCTGCAACAGATATCCCAGTGGCCCACCCCTGGCACGCAGTCTGCTAAGCTGCTGCTTTCAGTGGGCTGTCGACAGCCACTAAATATATATAGATACTGTGTGTGTATGTACAGTATAGTGGTAGTGTTGATGCTCTAGAATTATTAGGCAATGTCTCTAATAATTTTAATAACGCACGTTATTAAAATTAGAACATGGATTTCCATATGAGGTGTATACATATAGTTCTATAGGTGTATACACTAAATATATATTACTTGAGCAGAGTTACAGAGAATGTGAAATCACTGTTGTGAGAGACTATACCTCTAGCAGAAGGCACACCGGCTTTCAGTTTTTATTTGAACCTAAGGAACATGATTGGAGAAAGTACAGTATATGTGCCCATAAAACTGACACGCACGCATAAACCTCCAGAGCAGGGTGAGCTCAAATTACACACACTCTCTGCAGCTAGGGGATGGATGGTCATCAAGTTTGACTTTCCTACATTTTGTCACATTTCAATCTAAGGTGACTTGTCCTCTGTCTCATTAGGTGGAACAATAAATCCTAGCTAACGGCTACAGCCATAAGCCAGACGACACCTAGGACTGAATAGGATCTAGCGTTGCTTTGTCTCCTACCCAGGCCTCAGTTGCTGGTGCTGCTGAACCTTGACACAGATCTGGGAGTGAAGCACCCGCGCCTGCTGTCATTTACCACACAGCTGAAGGCAGGCAAGGGCCTGACTATAGTGGGGAACGTTCTGCAAGGAACCTACCTCACCAAAGAGGCCGAGGCCAAAACAGCTGAGCAGGTATGCTGGAAATAAGACACGCACACACTAACACACGTCTGTTCCTATCGGTACATAGCGTGCTTAATCTCACCCACAACCTTTACCTTCTCTATGTTGCTATGGATACGGATAATACCACAAAATATGATGCCTTGATACAGAACCTACATATTCCTACATATATTTATATTTACTATTTCTTAAAATAATGATTTATATAGAGTGTACTTTCTGACATCAACCGGAATTTGTACAGTGTTTGCTGCTGCAAACTATATATATACACATAATAAAACATTATTACAGAAGCATTACTTTTTACAGCTCAAGTTGTATTGATTTGTTGGAGAGCTGGGAAATCAGATGTTTGAAGCAAGGCAGTATATAACAGGATTTTAAAGCTTACTGTACGAGGTGCCCCTTCTGCATAGCTTTAGACAAACTTTAATGCAATATTGCCACCTACTGGCAGGTTCATATATCAACGTATTTTTAGAGGGGATATTGTTTTCAGTTCACTTCACTCAGTGCTGACCAGCGTTAAGGAGGAAAGGAGACACTTCACACAGGCTTGTATGCATTACTGTTGACTGTGATGCTTAAACAGCAGTATACTGTCTTCCTTCCTGCTGATTAATACCAGGCAGCTGTGGAGTGCAGCTGGTAGCCCACCTGGCCGCTGCTGGTCCTCTTTCACCTTCCCTCCATCTCTCCGCCCCTCCCCTCTCCAGAACATCAAGTCCGTCATGGCGTCGGAGCGCACCAAGGGCTTCTGCCACGTGGTGGCGTCCTCCAACCTGCGCGACGGCTTCTCCCACCTCATCCAGTCGGCGGGGCTGGGCGGCATGAAGCACAACACCGTGCTCATGGCCTGGCCCGGCGCCTGGAAGCAGTCCAACGACCCGCAGTCCTGGAAGAACTTCATCGGTGCGTTGGGCGGAGACGGGGCAGAGCCGATAGGCTAGCGCTGTGTGCAGCTGGAGTGCGTGACGTTGCTAAAACTCACACTTTTCTTCTGTTGATTTCAGAGACCATCCGGGAGACCACGGCGGCCCACCAGGCCCTTCTGGTGGCCAAGAACATAGACGGTTTCCCCGGCAACCAGGACCGCCTCGGGGAGGGGACCATCGACGTGTGGTGGGTGGTGCACGACGGAGGCCTGCTGATGCTGCTGCCCTTCCTGCTGCGACAGCACAAGGTGTGTGTGTGTGGGGGGGTTCTCTCCCTGTGTCACTGTGATTAATGGAGACAACCATGTTTGTGGGCCTGATTAACCTCTTGTTTTTTCCCCATGTCCCTCTTTCTCTCCCCAAAAAGAGTGGTCCTAGTCTTGCGCACACAATATTTTTGTTTCATATTTAATATAACATAATAGAATTAGAAGGATGTCATCACTTGATCTTTGTTGAACTTGCAAACGGCATGTTTCTATTGGAAGGGAATAATCATTCCCTGTAACTTTCTCCCCATTTTCTTTTCCCAACCACACACACATACACGCGCGCAGGTGTGGAGGAAGTGTAAGATGCGCATCTTCACCGTGGCCCAGATGGACGACAACAGCATCCAGATGAAGAAAGACCTGCATATGTTCCTGTACCACCTGCGCCTGAACGCAGAGGTGGAGGTGGTGGAGATGGTGAGACGCACACATAACGTGCTGTGAGCCGACACAGCATACTGATCCGTCCCTCTGTGTCTCATGTGTGTCCTGTGTGTCTCTTGTGTGTGTCCTCTGTCTCTTGTGTGTCTCATGTGTCTCTTGTGTGTGTCCTCTGTCTCTTGTGTCTCTTGTGTGTCTCCTGTGTCTCCTCTGTGTGTCTCATGTGTCTCCTCTGTGTGTCTCATGTGTCTCCTGTGTGTCTCCTCGTAGATGGACAGCGACATCTCAGCCTTCACGTATGAGAAGACCCTGGTGATGGAGCAGAGGTCTCAGATGCTGAAACAGATGCAGCTGTCCAGAACTGAGAGGGAGAGAGAGGTAAAACGCATTGCACTGTATGTTGTTGGCCTAACATCTTTTGATTAATCACAGATCAGATGAAATAATAAGACTGACTTATATTTCATTGCTGTTCGTAAATTGCCTGCAATCTCTACATTACTCCTGGCAACCTGTGTGATGTGTTTTACAATTTGCCCACTCTGCTGTCCGTCTGCAATGGCTCCCTTTGGCCACGATTTTCTCGACTCAGATACAGAGTATCACTGACGAATCGCGTAGCTCCATCCGGAGGAAGAACACGGGCGGTGCTCAGGGCTCGAGCCCCAGTCACCAGTCCCTACAGCGGGAGGGCTCTCACGAGGATGAGGTAGCGGAGACGCTCCGGGACTCACCGTCTGTTCACTGTTGAAACGTCAGGCTGCCGCCTTCACAAAGCGGTCCACACCTGGCATTCACACCAGGTGGCATTCAGTAGTGGACAGAGAGGTTCACCAGGTTAATATTAATACAGGAATTGGCATCTAGGCTCTCTTCATAAACTCTTAAGTTTATGTAACAAAATCAAGGTTGACTAACTTTATAAGCCAGCCTGGAACATCAGTCCAGGAGCAAGACGTCAGTGAATCCACTACTGATGATGTCACAGCAGCAGGTAGCTGTAGGGGTGGAACACAGCTAGGCCAGAGTGCTAGTCCATCTGACAGGCCAGAGAGGCCCTGCTCTCTCCTGTACAGACGTCTGGCATCTGCTTTGTGAACGCGGGGCCTGTCGCAGCCTGGAAGCACAACCCTAAACCCTCCATGAACTTCCATCCAACACAGAGAAGTGGGCATTGCAATCACACACGCCTCAGATCTGGACTGGTTCTTTTGGTACTGTGTTTGTGTACAGATATGGTTGAACTTGTATTGAATTGGGACAGTACACCAAAGTTTGGACCAATAATATATTTAGTTAACTTCCTAAAAATAGTCCAATTGACAAGATATTTGCAGAATTTGACATCACTGTTTGACTCCGATATAGCACAGCACCCCCCATCCACCCCCACCAAGCTCAGACTGGATGATAATGCCCACTCCCCTATTTTCAACTAGATTAACCAGATTCACTGCCTGTCATCAGCAAGCATCAGTAACCATAGTCACTGTCACTGCTGACAACACAGAATGTGTAGAAGTAAGATAAGAAAAACAATGGTCAACCGTTTTACTCAACCATAGATATGAGCAACCCTGCCTTCAGCAAACATGTCTGCATTAATTCAAGACATTACACAAAGGCTGTGGCTATGGAAACTGTAGATGCTGTGTTACTGGCAGCACTTATTAACTTCTTAATAATTCAGAATAATTCAATAATAAATGTCTTGCCACTATGTCCTTGGTCCCTTTGTACATTGTTTTGTTCATTTTGGTGTCTGTGTTAGCATTCACAATGCCCCCTCTTTGTATAATCGTGCTCCTGTGTTTTTGTTTTTTTTGTTGGGGTTTTGTTGTGTTTTTTTTTTTTAGTCATCCCAGTTTGTTTTTTTCCCGACCCAAGAATCAGTTCTCATTGTTTAACCTCTGTGTTGCACTCCCTACAGTGGTCAGGGCCTCCAGCCTAGCCACATAGCAGTTCTGTTGTTGTACACGTATTGCTGTCTCATTTTAACCCAACCATGTTTTTCACTCAAGTTTGTACCACTTCTGCTTATTGTAATAGCATGCTCTCACCCCTGTGACCATGTGAATGCACTCCCTCTCTTATCCTGAGCCACCTGTACTGTTCCTCTCTCTCCCTCTCTCTCTCTCTCTCTCTCCCTCTCTCTCTCTCTCTGGCTTCTTCTATTCTCCCTTCACTGAACGTCCAGTGCCTCTCTCTCTCTCTCTCTCTGGCTTCTTCTATTCTCCCTTCACTGAACGTCCATTGCCTCTCTCTCTCTGTTCCCCTCCCAGGCTCAGCTGATCCATGACCGCAACACGGCCGCTCACTCGGCGCTGAACGACAAGCCCGAGAGCGTCCCCGACCGGGTCCACATGACCTGGACCAAGGAGAAGCTGTTCGCCGAGCGCGGCCGCGGCCGCGAGCCCTCCGCCAACGTGGCCGTGCGCGACCTCTTCAACATGAGGCCGTAAGTGTCACTGCCCCAGCAGCTGATGATGACGAGGGGACACGGAGTGTACCATGGTGGCCTGGGTCTCGAGTCATGTTGCAGAGAACATGACTCGGCAATATTGGCCTAAGCTTCCAAGAGAGCCTATACGAGTCGACTAATGTTAAGTGTACAGCATACAGCGTTGTATTACTCCATCTAGGATGGTGCACATGTCCGTTTGTGTAACGGGGTTTCGCCCAGACCGACGTGATGCCTGCACGGTGTGGACATTTAGGGTGTGTGTGTATGTGTGTGGGGCCCATGGACATCTTAAGCTACAGTGCTTGGTGGTCCCAGGCAGACCCTCCCCACACACACACACACACACCATTTGTTGTTTGGACTCACAACTACTCATGCTGTCCATAAATGCCGTCTATTGATTATTTACTTATTTATATAATAAATCTATAAATCTAAACATACTGTCCTGCTAACAGTTAAAGGTGGAGTCAGCAATTCTGCATAAAGATTGTATATATTTGTGCAAAACAAAACACCTTTCCTTTCCTCAGCCCGCCCCCAGCATTGCAGCATTGGGCATGAATTGTCAATACTGGGCTGTTGTGTGGTGCAGCCTGCACCACATTATTCATGTTCCCATTTACAGAACTAGGACTGTACAGTTTTTTATATA
>JAODUG010000022.1:2915967-2965967 GCA_027564795.1 Aphredoderus sayanus | reverse complement strand
AATTCAATTTAGTGCCTTTCTGCTGACGATTAAAGGCAGCTGTGGAAGATAAAAGGCAAGCTTTTGTCATGGCTTCAATCTTAGACTATTTAGTTAAAATATGTGGAAATATCCCAAGAAGAGTTCAGACCTGTCAACAGGGGTACTTTTCCCTTCTATTTCGCTTTCTCACTGTCATAAGGGAAATATATAATAAATATTGTTGTAAACAATGCCTGTATATACAACCGCTATAGCCTAGTTGTTTTGCAGACATAGTTGTTTTTAAGATATAAAGTAGCCTATATAGTTGCAAAGATTAATGTATTCAAATCTGGGAGTGCATATAGCTAAATATTTTTTATAACATATTGGCCATGTTGCCTTTTTTAGGCTGATTAATTGTATGTGTTTTTAAATATTGTTGTTCTATATTTGAATAAACATACAGGTGGACAACAGACAGAATCACAATTGTTAAAACTCTGAAATTCTGAAACAAACACCCAAATACAAAATGCTCAGTTTGTGTCTGGAATTACCCTCTGATAACCCCGACTTCACCTAACCCTTCAGTGCTGAATGACGTCCATTCCTCAAATCTACCACTCATAACATCTTCTCTATCGCTCTCCATTACCGCCACTTGGACATGTGTGCACAGCTGTGTTCCTCAACTGTTAACTGGGAAAGGAAAGATCGTAGGCACTATTGATAATAATCTTAATCTTAATAACAAGAAATTCAAATAATCAAAAAAGAGCACCACATCTAAGAACATCAGTGATTATGTTCTGTCTGTACAGCATGCATAGACTATATTCTAAGTAATAGATACATGCAAACAGTCTTCGTTTGGGAGCAGTGTTGTTCATTCAATGGCACTTGCAATGCAACGACACACCACACGATGGAAGCAAATGGTCAAACGTCTGAAATAAACTGCCTCCATACTAGCCTCCGTCTATTAGCACTACGTCACATAAGCAATGTGCTGAAAGTCTGATAAATCCAACCCTGCGTTTAGGATGATAGACCGTTTACTACACGTTCAATGAACGCGAACGGCAGTGGACTGAACGCCACGTTACAAAACACGGAGGAGGTGGGCTGTTGGTTGAACAACATTCACATGGCTAACAACAACAAAGCAATCGTTTGTGTTTTACTGCTCTACCGCTGTTTCAGCTGTACAGATGCACAAGATGACGGCCCACGTCTGTCGATCAGCTGTCGATGCATAGCCTGACACGCCAGGTGGTTGTTACACGCACAGAACGTAGCACACAATCTCCCAGCGAAATTAAACTAAAGCTCGCGAGATCAGCATGGTCTCGCTAGACTATTCGGTGCATGCAGCGAGTAGAGCATAAAACCTATTCCACAATGGTTGTGTGAACAAATTTTCTAGGCCTCTTTCGTGCATCTTATGTCAAAATGCGACGGCATACCTATGGACACATAGATTAAATATATCAAGATATCAAGATGAACAATTTGAACTGGTTAAAAATGCTCAAATGGCTTGGCATACTTATGGGTGTTAACGCATCATTAGGCGGCCTACCTCCATACTATGATTTTTTGTGTTGCTTATAACATGCAACAAACAACATCTACGACTGATGTACACTTTTAGTATAACAATATTTGATGTCTTGCCTTTTCATATTTTATCAAACAGTATTCCTAATTCCATTTTATTTCACAATTTTTTATTGGGAGAAGCCTGTATACTGTATTGCATCGCTGAACCACAACAGGCGATATTATGTCTACACATTGATGAACGAAACAAAACGCAAACAGTAAGCTGCTTCTGCGGGAATGTCTTTTGCGCTGATCTCATTGGCATCCAAACGCAGCACTCTCAACTTCGAGTAGTTTGTCATGTCTATCTTGTCACAGAAACTCCTTAGAGAGAATTCTGAAAGAACGGAGATGAAAGATAGTAATGAAGAAGAAAAACACGTTTTTCTACTAAGATTCAGTATTTGTGCAATTGAAGAATGTAAAACTTCAACCAACTTCAATCAACCAACCAACAAATGAAGTTCCAACCAAATTTTATATTTAAGAGATATGTCAAATTATCTGGGAATAATGTAACACTCTGAAGGCAATGCCCTCAATCATCACAATCATGTCTTCTGTTATCTTACAATGTACACTGATGCATTAGTAATGGCATACTGTATGCAACAAGTTGCAACCATAAATGGTAAGATATATGTGCTGTTCCAAGGTCCTAAGAAAAAAAAAATGCTGACATACCTTTAATACGATTGGCCTGTAGGTACAGATTTTCCAAACTTCTGCTGACCATGGGGACCTTTTCAAGCTTGTTGTGGGAAAGGTCAAGTTCAATCAGTGTGCTGACATTGAAGACATTGGACGGAATCCCTTTATCTGACAGTTTGTTATGGGCCAACCTGACAAACTGCAGTTTGGGATACATGGTGAGCAAATCTTCCTGTACGCTTTCTATGTTATTAAATTCCAGGTACAGCTGATTTAGCCTCTCAGGAAGGTTGTCAGGGATCTTCTGTAGCTTGTTTCTTCTCATGTCAAGTGTTGTCATATACTTCAGTCCCTTGAACGCATCTCCAACATCTTCTATTACGTTTGCATGGAGCTGAAGATTGGTTAGATTAGTCATGCCCTCAAATGAGTTGGCCTGGATTTTGGAGATGTGGTTGTGGCTCAGGCGCAGGTCCCTGACAGACCTCGGTAGGTTGGGAGGCACACGTGTCAGCTCATTGTGATCCAAGTAGAGACGTTGAAGATTCTTGAGCTTTCCGAAGACGTTCGTTCCCATCTTGTCTGAGTTGAGCTTATTTTGGAACAACATGACCCAGACTAGATTGGTAGCATTATTAAACACATCATCCTGGATGCCTGTGATCTGGTTATGCTGTAGGTAAACATACTTTACATGTGACGGGACGTAAGGGATGTGCTGGAGGTTGCGGCTGTGACAGTACATTGCCGTGGGGAAAGCAGAGGGGCAGTCACACTCCATGGGACAGTCCACAGCCGCAGGGTGACGTCTGCGAGCTCGCAGCTGGGCCAGCCACTGTAACTGGTTGAAATGCTGTCCCAAGCTTAAAGCCAGTGCACCCACTATGAGAAGGAGTACTATTGCCCGCATTATCACTGAGAAGGAAGACAAAACTATATAAACATTTAAATTAAAAAAAAGACCATTTGAACACCTAAAGCAGTGTTTATGAATTTATATCACCTGTATTGAACATGCTAACACATCTAAATTAATAAAAAGTGAAATAATAACTAGTATACCTACTAGCTTGTTGTTCAAAGCCCTCCTCTCTCTCTCACTTGCTCAGACTGCTTGAGTAAATACTGTAACCCCTCTCCCAAGATGTGGCCCCAGCATGTGTCATATTAAGAGACCCTACCTACATTTTCCACTGCAGAGGGTCGAAGCATACACTGCTGCAACGTACAGTATAACCTCCAGTCATGACAATATCATTTCCATCTGGGAATTGGTGCAGACATCTGCTCCTTAACAACGTTGTTTTCCCTCCTGCTGCTGTGCCTTATCATTAGCAAAATCACCTTCGGCTATACCTTGCTGTTTACAGTGAAGTTGTGTAGGTTATGGAGAGGTGGTGTAGAGGCTGAAACTACGCACTGGGCTTCCACTAAGATACTCTGGCACATTTAAACAGTCAATGTATTTAATCAGGCTATACACTCACTGTAAGATACAATACATCTGATATCTTACAGTAGGCTATAGTAGGCTACAATATTGAAATATAAATCATGAAGTTTTGGGGCTTTTGTCCACATTTGGGCCTTCATATTGCACCGACATGCACCCTGTGCCTCTTCTGGGGCATGCACACACCACTTTCTCAATTACAATGTTTAGGCTGTAGGGAATGTAAAAAATGTTTGTAATGGCACCATTTGCACAGAAGACCGCAATTATCTCCATGCACACTTTTTAAGAAACAGGATGGGATAAATTAGAAGTGGTATATCTGTGAACACATTTTATTTTGGTTTTCATTAGGCCTATTCCAGGAAAAGGTTAATTATGCTAAACAAAGGCTAGGATCGGAAAAATATATAGCTGCACCTAATCACTAAACAATTTTATACAATTTGAGTAAATATTTTGATATGCAGATGGGCCCTACCATTGGTCCTGACCTATAGTTCTATGGTCCTGACAGAAGCATGTGTCAAAAGGTAAAACCTAGGTCATGCACAATTAAAACCATACACCTTAAGTCTTAAGAGAGCATTTGTTATTTTACTTTAGGAAGATTTGTTTTTGTATACTGTTGTGAATAGGATATTACCATAGAACTCTATATATGAACATTACCCAATATACAAAGGGATCAAATGGAAAAGAAAAAGCTTGTTTAAAAGATTTAATCCAGTCAGACAAGAGCAACAGTGTGAATAGTAAATCTCCAGTTACCGTGATCTTGCCAACAGTAATTATAGATTTTGTGATATAATGGCCAGGACTTTAGTACAGATGGCAGCAAGCAATGTAGCACGAAATCTTTCAATTTAACAGTACATTATGTGATAATACATTCATTTAAAAAGACAACATAATATCCTTAAGGCGTATAGGTGTCTTAAACAATGTGGGTGATACAATAATCTCAGAAAAAGAAAAAGCAACACCCAACACATTAAACATTCAACAGTGGCCATCAAAACAAAAGCTACACAAAAATAACTCCAATACACTTAAACATCTACTACTGTTTATGTCTAATGTGAATAAGTATTTACATCAACACAGCAGGTGAGCCTGGGATACACTCCATTATACACAGATGTTTGCTTCCTCTGAAGAGAAAATTTACAATCAGTGCGCACTCAAAATACTTTCTAGTGCATATAGGTTTACGTACAGTAGGGAGGTTTAAGCCAATATACAGTAGGTCTGTGTGTTTCATTACCTCTGTGGGGCATTTCCCTAACACAGTATCTGTTAAATAACCAAACAGGAAAAGGAATAAGGCAGAGTATGTGGATTAAAAACAGGAAACCAACCCAGTCATAAAGTTGCTGAAATAAGTAAACACTAAAATCTTGTTAAGAAGCATTCAACATAAAAAAAAGAATTAAAAAAAAATCTTCAGCAATGACATAATTTTAAACATCAGTGACTTGTTTTAGTTAACCGTAAACCTGCATGTTTTTTTTGTTTTGCGGATTGAGAGGAGAAACTGCCTGTTCATCGTTTCAAAGGCCAGGTGGTTGCGTGCTTGTATTCTTTGCTTTCTTTCTTCTCTTCAAGAGCAAAGGATTGCACGAGTCATCAATTGTTTTAATTTTAATTTGCTCATAGTCCACTCTCATAGTTGCCAGGGCACTTGTCATTTCCTCCTAACAATAACAACAAATAAAACATTAAAATATACATTACACACAATTGTTTTTACCCTGCTAGGGATGTTCAGTAAATTGTAAATGCACAAAAATATCAAAAGCATCATGAGCCAAAATGAGAATTGCATTATGTTTCACTCCCCAGCCTGTGCACCATCAAATAAAGTGTAAACAATGTTATTATCAGCTACATACATAGAGTAAAATGATGCAAATACCTTGTATTTAAATATAAATAATGTACAGTAGTGCATACTTTTTAACACACACCGCTGAGTGAACACAAGACTTCGTTAATTAGAGTGCAGTCGTAATTATCCAATGCTGTTTAAGTATCTACACCCATATATTCCAAAGCCTCTCCTGTCCTCAAAAGTAACAAGTTATTTGATGACAAAGACCATTGCCGAGTCACTGACCTTGACCTCCTCCCAGACATCCTGTTCCTCTTGAAGAACACGGCTAGTGTGGAGAGGAGTTTGTGGGACCTCCATTGACTGCTGTTGACATTACAAAACATAGCAGATTATTCTTAAAATCTTACAAAAAGCATTCATTGTAAAATAATTTAGCCTGCCTGTGAATACATTAAAGCCTTACATTAATCCAGGGATGGTTCATGAACTCTATGATGCTCATTCTCTGGGCTGGCTCAGTCTTCAGGAGGTGGCGTATTAGTTGCTTTGCTAAAAACAAAAAACTGTTGGTCAAGTGTGCCTGTAATTTGGCATCAACCACATTCACATAGTAAATAATCTTGTCCATGTAACAAGGCAAGATGTTTGCACTAGGCAAGATGTTTTAAGATGTATGTGTAAGGGCTCTAGTAGTTTCCTGTGTCGTTACTGTTAAACTTCATCAATAGTTACATAACCAACATACTTAAACATACATGTACCTGTGTTGCGAGAAAATCACAGAAGGCCGTTTGTTTCTCTCACCTTCCTCTGACACGTCGACCCACTCGGGATTGGGAAACTCGTATTGTCCATTGCGGATCCGTCTTTTCATCCCCGGCGATATTGCCAGTCCATGATTAGAATAAAATGGGGGATATCCACAAAGCCTTGGCGTAAAAGAGGGTGAGGGGTTATGATGATGACCAACAGTACTGGAGAGTAAATTATAAAATACCTTAGACTTTCAGTAAGAACTGTTTGACTTACAGTATATACATGATGACACCCAGAGACCACATATCACACGATTTGTCATATTTTTCTGGACCAAGAACTTCTGGTGCTGCAGAGGATTTGATAAGTTTAATTTGGTACACCTTAATGTGTATATTTTTCTACTATACTGTAACTATTCATAACTAAGTATTATTGGTTTGCCATTGCAAACAGAACATGGGTCAAGTTACAGTACATCTTTACTAAGCACAAATTGATTTAAATAAAAAGAGAACATTAGATTCGATTTTTCTTCTTTAAGAGGTTTCTCCGTACCAACATAGTATGGGGTATAGCATGGAGTTGCCAAGGAGTTGAGCATGGTGATTTCTTTGGCAAACCCAAAATCAGTCAACTTGAGAAGGGCGTCTGGCCTTTTAGAGGTATACAGAAGGTTCTCTGGCTGAAAGAAACAAACAATGGCAGAATATATAAAATATGCTATTTATTCACTGTAAAAATCCACTATAAAATATTTTATATACCGGAACACTATTTCATGACATCCTGTCATATTTCATATATATATATATATAAGCAGGTGCAGTTAACTTATATATATATATATTTTTTTTCTTTCCATAAAGCAGATGCAGTTACCTATGTGTGAAATACTATACATTTATGTTGTTCCTTTAATTACGAAAAAAAGTAGATCACTAATAGCCACCAAGTGCTCATACTGTTCATTCCAAAACAATGGTTAAGCTTTACCTTGATGTCTCTATGAGCAATGTTGATGGCATGCAGGAAATATATGGCCTCTCCTATACTTTTCATGATGTCAGAGGCCTCTGCATTGGAAAGAAAATGAGAGCTCAATAATATAATAAAGAATTAATGGATTACATTTCACAAGATAAGCATCTTTACCTCGTTCTGTAAATGCTTGATTCCCTCGGTCTTGTATGTGACTGAATAGCTCACCTCCATCCATGCTAAAACATGAAAATCAGATTTGAGTAGAAGACATGTTTAAGGCTATGAACATTCCAGTTCTTTATATATATATAAATATATATTTATATATATAGGCTGTAGTCTGCATTTATAATCTAATTATACAATATTATAACACACTGAACACAAGGGAAACGGGGTAGAGCTTAGCACCGTTGCTTCCTTTTCTATAGTCCCGATACACCTCAGCTCCATAAGCAGTCCTGCTTGGCAGGTGAAACGCATTATTATATATGGTTCTATGGTGAAAAGACTGCTGCTTTCTTCTTGTCTTTCTGCAATATTGCCAGTCATTAATGTTCAACAATCACATAATCAGGGCTGTTAAATACCTTGTGCACATGCCTTGACTGAATTAGTGTTACACTGTAAGTCTTTGATCCTGATTTACATGTGTGGATTGCATTGAGCCTTGATTGCATGGCCACGCTTATTCAAGTTTCACTATTTTTGTAAAAAGCATTGATATTCTGAATTTGCTCCCTGGAATACCCCCCAGGCCGACAGACTGTTGTGTGTGCACATGTAGGATGCTTGATGTTAGAACACACCACTCCATGACGATGAGAAGACACTTCCTGCCCTGGTAGAGGTTCTCGTAAACATCTGTGATGCGTACAATATGAGTGCAAGGTGATGCCCTCCAGTGGAGCTCCACCTCTCGCCTGGCCTTTGGGCAGTCCTGCAGCATCTGAGACACAGCATAAACAAAAGCAACATGACATGCTTTGTACGGTTACGTTTTGAGCAGTCAACAATAGAATATCCTTCACCATCATAACTGAAAGCAGTAGCCACAGATGTATGTATACTAAAGGCTTAAAGTTGTTCAACTAAAGTTACAACGCTTGCAGGGTGCCGTTACACCCTGTAACAGCAATGGTGCTAAGAGTGAGCATGCGTGCATGCACATCACTCCTTTGTAGGAAAACACTGTCCTGACCAACAAACAATCATGGATCTCACAATTTAGCCATACAGTCCTCACAAGGACAGACAATGCCCTTATACAAGGTCAAGGTAAAACAACACTATTAACAGAAATCTCTCTCCACCCTATACAGTAATAACATAGCATACAGCGTGACAGATAGCAAAAACGCAACATTAAAAACGTGAACAATATTTGAGGGCACACAGAAAATATGTCGATAGACTCTATGTTGTTTTACCTTTCAAGAAGATATTTTTGCACTACACAAATAGCCCATTCATCACGGAACAGAATAAAGCCAAGCAACAGGCAATCCCCTATGCTCGATGATAAAGATCACCCAAGGAGAAGGAGGGTATTTGCTGGTCTCTCCCATTTGTTTATCCATCTCAAAAACACCTTTGCTGTCTGATTAGCTGATTTAAAAACCTCTAGGACACCTTGTGCTGCTCTACAAATCAAAACCTAATAATCCCTCAGCCATCTTTCGCCTGGGCTACTTATAGAACACAGGCATGTCACCCTTGCTGTCTTTCTGGCTAGGAGCATTTGAATGAGCCAGACAGCAGAGTAAACATTAACACTCCACTGGCACAATGGACTGATAGGTAGCATAATTTTCCTAAATTAAAAATGACATGAATCCAAATAATCAATTTCAACACAACATGGGTCACACCAATGACTTCAAAACAAACAATCAGTGATCAACAGTTTTTTTTTAAATTTAATTTTATTTCCAGTGTCAAATTAGCTGGCATTTCAGCAATGTGTCTACATTTCTGCTATTCCAATCACACCAATAGGAATAGGCACTGCTGAGGAGGCGGTGAAATGCCACACATGCCTCAGGGGTGACCAGTGGATCCCATAGGGGTGCAGTGAGGTAATATCACAGGGCATGATACCTATGCAATTATGCATCCCTGTAGGCATTAAGCCTTGGCAGGGGAGACATAATACTGTAATTAACGAAAACAGAGCTTGCTTAGGAGGCTTCTCCTGGAATCAAAGAGATATCAATTAGCCTACTAACGTCTTGAATCTTAGCCAAAACGAATGTATATATACACAATTATATTTGTCATGGGTTTATAATTAAAACATTTGAAATCAGTAAAATAAGTTGTTAAATTAACTTAGAAGGCCAAACATAATTATATTTCAAAAGTAAACAATGTCTGCATATTGTAAAGAAAGGCTAGCATTAGCCTTGTGCAAATTATTTGAATGAAAAACAGTACTTGTACAGTACTTGTTACAAATGTTATTAATCGTTTAGGGAGTAATTTGACTTTTGAGTTATACGTTAAGGTTATAAAAGGTGAGTAACAAGCGTTTACCTTCAATGCGAATTTGTCTCCAGTTTCTTTATGGAATATTTCCAACACTTTGCCATTTATCCCCATGCCAAGGACCTGGCTCGTAACTTTGTAATCGTCCGTAATCGCATTCTTTTTAACTTGGAGAGGACACTGGGGTTTTACGAAAAACTGGGGGAAAGTTGAGTTCAGATTTGGAGTTTGGTGCTGCTGGCTGAGGGCCGATTGGTTCTGATTCGGTTCGTTAGATAACATTTTGATTTTTGTTAGTAATTGCTTTAATAAACTAGAGTTAATCCAGAAGCGTTGGTTATATATGGCAAACACTGGTTAGTTAATTAGCTATCTGTAAACGCAGAATCCATATTGTACTTGCATTGTATTGCTTGCTAGCCTAATGCTACCAGTAGCATTAGCTGTTAGCTACAGCTATTGGTAGTTCGTGGAAAGAGACAACTTTGCCGGCTGAAAGTCGTGCTTAGTCTAAAACACGTCACCTATCGACTAATACTGGTTGTTAAATTACATTAAACATCCTAACACGTTTAACTTGGACTAACGCGACAACAACAACAAATAAGTGTAACTGGAGTACAGTACTATAACTTCGTCCCAGGTTCTGTCACCTGCCAGCTGCCACCACCGCCAAACTAGGCGGCACTAGTGTTGTGCCAAAACGGTACTCCCCACTAAAAGTTGTAATTTGAGTATGTGTCTCATGAAAGTCTACCGTCCTAGCATTAGTTCTATGCCTAGCATGATTTTAAATTCAGACATAATATAACAAGTTGTAAAAAGCAAATACGTGAATACTTGGTTAGAATTGTCGGGTTAGTTTAAAAGTGTACAACGTGTAAATATTACACTTTTAAACTAACCCAATAAAAGAGACGCGTTATCGTTGGTGAGATCCATAAAGTAGAGTAATAATTGTTGGTTAAGGAACCAATTCGGTAGGGAGGCAATTTCGGGACGACATCGGTTCATTTCCCCTATATACAATGAGTAAGAGCAATGAGACGTTCGAAGGCTTATGCAAAATACGTTAACAAACAACATTAAGACCACTTAAACCAATGGGTCATTACTTTCCCCTCAAAATGTTCATTGTTATGGAGTTCTGAGTCAGAAAGATAGTAGTCTCTGGAAATAAGTTCAATGGCTCGTCTTACAGTACGGAACCTAATGCACATTGTCATACCGGCGGGTATTTGGTGTCGAACCATAATAACCCGTCGTGGTTGTGTGGTGCCATGGGATTGTACACTGATTTGTGAAGTGACACATACGGGTTGGTTTCGCAAATATATACGTTATTATTTACTGGAAACATTTATTCGTGAAGAAGATGTTTGCGAGAGCATTTCGTGTCAGATCAAACACTGCGATCAAAGGTTCAGACAGGTGTGTTTGTATCGCTCCCATACATTCTCATGCGGCCTTACAGTACTGTATTGTGCATTCTGTTATGTAAAGTACCTCAATGTATATGTGTCTGCTTTGGAAACTGTTATTTATATTTATATTTTACTACAAGAAGGTGCTAATACTGAATTTTATATTTTCTGTTGTCCTCCACAGGAGAAAGCTTAAAGCTGACATATCTGAGGCCTTTCCTTTGCTTTCAGCTGAGGAGTTGTCAGATTTAGTCCCCAACAAAGAGACAATAAATGTAGTTAAGATTTATGCACACAAAGGAGATGCAGTTACACTTTATGTTCTTAATAAAAACCCGATGTTCTTTGAATTGGATAAACATCTCTATCCAACAGGTAAATCTACTCAATATATTGGTACTGAAACAATTGCATACCGTAGGTGACATACTGCATTTTGTACAGCTTTCATGTGTTTATATTTTTCAGTGTATACACTTTGGCGTTGCCCAAATATGCTACCAGCATTTCCAACATGGCCTGCTGTACTTGAGAAGTTGATTGGTGGTGCAGGTAATATTTACTTACTAATAATGCATTTCTTTCTACCGCGAAATACAAATAATGTTTCTTCTCTTTAGATCTTATGTTGCCAGGAGTAGTGGTTTCTTCCAGAGGTCTCCCACAAGTGATGCAGGGTGACCTGTGTGTTGTAACCCTAGTGAATAACAGGTACCATAACTCAGGATATTTGCCTTTGTTTCTGTTTGTATCACTATTACAGTAGCATATTTTGCTTATTTCCAGAGCTCCAGTGGCAGTTGGCACCACTGCCCTGTCCAGTACAGAAATGTACAGCGTGGGTATGAAAGGAAGAGGAGTGTCTATTTTCCACACGTATATGGATACACTGTGGTAGGTGGCTTTCTACAGCCTCAGCAGGTTCTGTATTTTGTGCAGCAATCAATCTTACATTGACACTGCTTATTGTAGTCATTGTGAGTAATTGCAAATAAAACATCATGATACTGAGCAGATGTATATATGCAAATGTAAGCTAATTATCCTGTTGTTGGCTTAATTTCTGTTAGGGCCTTTGGTGACAAGTCCGTTCCTCCTTCTTTACCGGATGCAGACAATAATGGTGTATTGGTGGATATGGAGGACAATTATGAAGAAGAGGGGGACATGCGTATGAAGGTTCAGGACAGGGAACGATGTCCTATTGCAGCTGGTGAACAGACCACAGAACAGCCCAGACCTGATATCAATGCTGAACGAGATGAAGATAGAGAGGAGCAAGGAAATGGTGAAGAGAATAACAACCAAGATCAGAAAACCATACAAGGTTAATCTCACTTACCAATGCATTTTAGTTTTATATTGGTTTGTATTTTGTAATAGTTTTTAGATATAAGAAATGCTCATTATTCAAACGCTTAAGATATTGGTGTTTAAAGGTGTAATCTTTAATTGTATATGCACATTACTGAAGTTTTTCTTAACGAGCTGAATTCTAGAACCTAGATTGGCAATTTGAACACCAAACTCCTAAATATCTGAAAGTGTTATTCCATTTGTTTAAACATGTCTATTGGTAGAGATTGTTGTTTTAACAATTAGTGGAGTGTGTGGTGGGCAGGATCAGGTGAAAGCATGTCAGACTGAGGAGGTCCCTGGCCTGGAATGTATATTAACTAGAAGATCTAATTCTTTATTGAATGTGGCCTCAACAGAGCAGATGGATGCCTTGATGTTGCAATGTTTTCTCCATGCACTCAAGACTAAGGTGAAGAAGTCAGAGCTCCCTCTGCTGACTAGTACCTTTCTCCGTAACCACATGTTCTCTTGCTGGTAGTGTATGGTTCATCTTTGAAGATGTTCTGGTGGGGATTTATTAATTATATTAATACATATTTTTAAACAGGATGAGTCAGAATTCAAATCATTGTTATTTTGCAGTCCAAGTGGAAAGCGACTTGAAATCAAGAAAACAAGCTATAAAAAGGTAGACCTAATGAATTAGACTTGAGACATCACATACATTTGAATGTTATGAAGTATTTTGTGAAATTATTCTTTTTTCGACAGTTGTCCAAGTTCCTGCAAACCATGCAACAGCAGTACAACATTGTACAGATAAAAGAGCTGAGCAAAGGCGTGGAGAGCATCGTCGAGGTGGACTGGAAGAATCCACAGTAAGATTAGTCTTGTTTCAGCCATAGAACTAAATATAAGAACACAATTTAATCTAACTCCTGGGTCAGTGTTAAGCTGTCAAATTGTCCAGGTCTATACTGACTGCATTTGCTGCTTTTGGTTTTATTTGCTATATAACTGTTTTATAGACTGCGTTCCTTCCAAGCCCCAGAGGAGCCCGTTGTTGAGGAGGCTTCAGAGCAGATGGAAGGAGAGAAGCCATACCATCCACCTGAGATCACAACGTTGTACTCTGTGTCAACCCGGCTAGTGCCTCTGTTTGTAGAGGCAAATAAGAAGTGTGTACCCATATTTCTGTGCATGTTTGTATTAATGGTACATCTACTAAATACTGACTGGCGTTCTAGTATTTGTCAAAGTTTTTACTTTAGTTGTCCTGATGTCTGGTTTGACTTGCAGGAAAGGGACAATACTCCAGCCAACTGAAGTTAGAAATATTATCACAGAGTATGTCAAGAACAACAACCTGGTGGATGAAATTAATAAAAAGTAAGATATCTGACATAAACATTAATCAACAATGGCAAACAGTAACTTGCAAAAAGTGTTTTAGTCATTTGTCAAATGTCTGTTGTCACGTAATGTTGGAGAATATTGTCTCCTATTAATACAATAATGGAAGTATTGTGTCAGTATGTCAAAAGCTAGAGTAAATTTACAACAACATTGTGGTTTGACGTGTATTCCTATTATGGACCTAATATTTTTATGTTATTCTACTTTCTAGTTATGTTAACATCAACCCAATTTTATGTGACTGCCTGTTGGACAAATCAGAGTACCAAGATGTAGTGGCTCTTAAGTGGGATGATCTCTTCAGCAGGTAAAGACTGTACTAACTTTTTAACAAGCGTGTCATGAATAAAAATACTGAACAGCTATTCTTTTTTGACTTTCCTGATATTGATCAAATGCAAAATGTGACAGAAAAAGAAATGTTATTTAAAAAAAAAAGAAGAAGATATTTACGAAAATCAACATGTCTTATTGAAATCAAACCCCTTGCAACTAGAGGTAGTGCTTGGAAAAGATTGGCCCCTGTAACACTAATGGGCCTGTGTGCATCTGTCCAATTGTACGATTTTGCTGAAAGTAAGATAACAGCAATGCTTTCCCATGGAGAACCCTTGTACAGCTGACTGTGTTAACCTGTTGGCCCAATATGGGCAAATGACGGGTTTCTCGTAACGAGGGATTTTGTGGCATTTGGAGGAAAAACATTAATTCTGCTCAGGTATGTATGAACTACAATTGACAATTCCCTGCTCAAAATTGGAACCTTTTTAAAATACATAATTTGTTAAATTGTGTAATGACGCCAGATGTGACACACTAACACTTTAATTAATGCTGAAATGTCCATAATATTATGTGCTGCATAAATGTCAGCAGCGGTTTGTGCTTACTGGCTAAATGCTTCAGTAACTGTAGATTCTAATTGGAGGCAGAATTAACAAAGTCACTGCAGTTACTTACAACTAAATAAAGCATACATTATATGTACATGCACAGTATTGTGGACTAGACAAATTAGATTTTTGACTACATTTAAATTTGGTTTTCCCAACTGTTAAGACCATAGCAAGTTTCATGTCAAAACTGAATGCAGATTTACATTCATCTTGAGGATGTCAAAGATATGGTACAGTAATTCCTTTGTCTATGTTAATATGCTTCACAAATACACTATGGCTCCAGTAGATGGTCCTTTCAGATGAAAAGCCAGTCATATATTGTACAGAAATGTATCCAAGAGATTAAAGGACATTTTTATGTTTGCTGTCTTCCACATGCCAGCTTTTTAGCTTTACATGTATATCATTTTAGGTTCTACACTATATCACATGATCTCTATAAATCTCTGGAGTTGTTCTTTTGTTTATACAGGTTTAATAATGTCAGCTTATGTTCACAGGACACTAGGCAGAATGCAAGAATGTTATCAACTTCTGTTTCCTGGCCAAGCACCAGTTGTTAAGAAGGGCCACATTGAGCCTATAGACATATCTGTGGTTTCTAAAGGTTCCAACAAGAAGGTTATTTTCTAATGTAGAGCAACTTTGACACATTAATTTTGAAATAATTACATTCTTTGCTACAATATGTGTTGTACAATATGGTTTATTTTGCTAACATTGCTTTATCCTTATAGGTGACTCTTGTAAAAAACCTGGAAGTTTATGGTTTGGACCCTGCAGATGTGTCTACTGCCTTGCAGCACAAAGTCCAAGCTAGCTCTGTCTTGCAGCCTGTCCCTGGAGCCAAAGATAAAGTACTTGTTCAGATTCAAGGCAACCAAACTCAACAAGTTGGCAATTTGCTACATGGTGTGGAAATTCGTTTTTTGTCCTATGGTCTGTAAATTGCTTTACGCATTTGCATAGATGCATATAATAAAATGTGTTTATTTAATTCCAGGTCAATACCAAATTCCTCGCAAGTATATCCAAGGACTAGACAAAGCTCCGAAAGTTTGCAAGAAGAAATAGCAACACTTCAGTTATATCGGTCAATGGTACACAACGCTTCAGTTATATCTGTCATTGGTACAAACACTCAATAAAGATATTATCTGGGAAGATATTATCTGGGAAGTGTTGTTGAATTTATTCAATAGTGTGACAGGCCATGCATCTCATTATGTGGCTATTGTTTTTCATGTGAAACTCATTTTACAGACTGTAAATATATATTCAGACCTGCTGAATATCAAATATTAGTTAAGTAAATATTGTTATGAAACACTATACCTGTACTGTGGGGCTCTCATTTATAATTTAGTGTCTCAGAATACTACCTACATGTGGTATAGGCATTATCAGCTTCTTATAGTTGTATTAATTTACACCAGGCTTCTAATTAGTCAGTGTCATAATGTTAAAATTATATTTACCATCATTTGTGTAGCATTTTGCTGAAGATACATTTTTAAAGCGTAATGCAGCCTGATTGATTCAAGTATGTACACATTTGTTTCAGGATATTAAACCTTGCCAAGAGCAAAAACAACTCAGTCAGACATTCAGCGTGTTGGTTTTCCCTGTGTTTAGAAACCAATAGTAGGAAACTAATCAAAAAATTAAATAGTGTGTCACACAGCAAGTGTGTTTCCAAACCAATAACATGGGCAAAACTGTTGCCCTTTTAACATGGAAGCAAAATTAAACGTAAACATGTGGAAAGTGGAGTAGATTATTTTATGGAGTCAATAAAGCACCTTTTATGAGTGCACAAACATCAATTTTCCACCGTGAACACAATAATTTACAGGCCACATGGAGTAACATGGTGTAAGTACAGCTATCTATTGCTAGCTATACACTTAGAAAATACTTGACACAGTATATGAACTCTTGGCGAAACTTGGACTGGGTAGAGACATAAAGGTACATGTTAACTGCTGCATTGCTCAGGCTCATCATGGTGCCAATGTCAGCCGCTATGTTCATTGCAAGACTATAATCGTTTCGATCTTTACCGTATAGGTCTGTTGTGCGCAGAATGATCTGGGTTACAGCACGCGTGACAGACAATAGTACAAAAGTCATAGACACAGTCACTAAGAGCACCACCGACTTCCTTTTCTTTGAGCGAAGCAATGGCATAATCTTGTTGACCACTTGCGTTGAATCTGATGTGTGAACCCTGTTACTGAGGGAGATCTTTCGTAGAGTCAGTCCGTTTAGTGTCAAAATTATGATGAAGGGCAAAATGTAAGCTTGCACAGTCTGAACCCAGACCAGGGCATGAACAAAGTGAGATGGAGCCTCTTTTTTGTAGATACATGTTGTCTGGTTGTCCTTAACGACTGAGCTATTGGACCAGTAGTAAGGAATGGCAAAAAGATTACTGAGGAGAAAGACAGAAGCAATTGTCCATGCTGCGCATCTGGGTGTGCAGATTTTAGTTTTGACTTCCCAAGTGCAGATGGCAATGTATCGTTCCACTGTAAACAGTACAACCAGCCACGTTGATGCATTGTAAGCTCCATAGGTAAAGATGTCCCTCAGACTGCACCATGGTTCATGACTCCAAAATGGCTCCTGTTGGTGATGCTCCAGAGTGAGCTCCAATACCGCAATAAAGACCAGGACGAGGGTGTCAGCTACAGAAATGGCCATGAGGTAGAAGCTACTGGACCTCGACAGCATGCAGTTTCTCCTCCAGATGATTAAAAAAGTAATGATATTAGCTAGAGGAAGAATTGAATTCAATTTTAATTATTTGGATTTCCACTTATACTGCACTTTATAAGCACACAAGATTGGATATTTTCTCTTAAAATTACAATATATTATAATGTACTCACAGGGAATACCCACAGAAGCCAATACAGGGTAGAAAACCTCCTGAAGGGTTAGCATCCAGTGGTCCTTTTCAGAGCTCATATCTTCACCCTCTGTAGACATTTTCTGAAATAGTATCGTGAAAGCCTTGCCATCATTTTCTACTCAATATGTCCATATTATTACTCCCAATACTGTGCAAACAGATGGGTGTCGCACTGATGTTAATCATTAAATTCACATTAGAGGTGGAGTCAGGGATTCTGGAAAAAGATTGTTGTTTTTTTAACATCCCTTCAGTGCTTTAGAAAAAAAATAAGGCTAGGATAGGATTGTTGTACTGTCTGTACTACTTTGTGTTACCATTTACGGAGCAGGGCTGTGTAGAAACACCTGATTTATTTTCAGCACACGCACAGAATACAAACAGAACAAGCAGCTAGTGGAGTCAATCAGGAAAATTCTTATCAGTGCATACATCGTTATTGTTATGCCATACCAGAATTCAAACAGTACCCTCACCCACTATGCACATGCATGCACATTAACACACATACACACACATACTCAAATACTATAGTATTGCATAGTTTTACCCAATTCTCTGCCATCTGCTGTCATGGATGTAACTGTAAAACTAACTAAGCTTTTGTCCGTAGACAAATCGATGTGTAATTACACGATAAGAACCTTACTGTACTGAGTCAGTATATGACTGTGTTGCAGTTACTTAAATGAGCCAACAGATGGCATTCTCAGGGTATTGCCAATGACGTTTGGTGTATGCATGTATGATGGCTCCTAGAAAACAAGATTGCTGTTGTTATAGTAGAGCAACAGTGGCGCAGAGGGTAGACCAGGGTGTCAGGCCATCAAGAAGTCACTGTTTTGATCCCCACTGCCTCGCGAGGTGCCCCAAGACACCCAACCCTAACAGCTTGTGGTTACACCAACATCAGTACAGTATGAATGTGTGTGAATGGATGAATGTAAGGCAATCCTGTATAGAGCATTGAGTATCTTGTTATAATTTAAACAAATATCTGACATTATCTAGATGTAGAGTACTTTTTGTAAGAGGAAATAATTGTGGGTATCTATGGGATTTGGCTGCGAGTATAAAATCACACTGGCTCTACTATAAACTAGAGGATATTAATGGCAAATGGATGCTTTGGATGAGTTCACAATGTACAGTAGGTGGTGACTAGGGATTTATACAGTATAATACTTCATGCAGAAGGTGTCTGTTGCCCTGAGAAGACTCAGCAGTTTCATGCTAAATTTATTTATATTTCACAAGAGGCTCAAATGGGCTGCACAGGCAACACATATATAATTGCTCCTTATAGACATTTTTCTCTGGAAAAACACACACGTTAGCGTGCCTGTCTATTACTGTATAGATTGATTTTTGCCCCAGTTGAATGATAAACTAACTTTTATCTGAGGGTTCCAACATTTTTACCAAATGGCATTGTGAATTACTCTTTGATTTAAGAGACATGGAGTGAACTCAACCAGTCACTGAGCCATTGTCCTGGGTATGTCATTATGCTGAGAGGATTGCGCTGTATGATATTTATTTGTGTCCAAAACTGCTTAACCACTTTGATTAGAGAGAAAAACAGACATGTATGATGTAGACAGATCAGATCAGACATTTTGGGGCTGATCATGTTCTCCTGGGGCTGATTTGGTTGAAACAAGGATTTACTAAGCGTATTAGGATACATTGTGGCAACAAAGAGAAACATTAAATTATGCACTTTTATTTATAATAAAATACTACTAAAATAGTACAACGTGTTAGGCAGAAAGGGCTGATCCCCAAAACTATGCAGATAGTTCCTTTTTATTAAGAATGTCATGGTGAATGGCAAGTTATATCAGTCCAAGAAACCAGTGAATGAATATTTAATCTCAAACATCAGTGTGTGGACGTTGAGGTTTGGATGTTAACAGTAAAATATTTAAATACAATAAAATGTACATTTCCCTTTATTCACTTTTCCATAATTCACATGGCCACACTCAACAGAGCAGAATGTATCCACAGAAAATTAATGATTAAGGCTTGTTTGCAAAATTGGGGTTTTAGAACTGTTTCACTGTACAAACTCAGCTAAACAGGGCTTTATCCATGTAAGCAAATATTCATATATTGTACACCTCATTTTACATTTCTGTATCTCTTCTCTCATACAATGAATGTATTGAAGATATGCATTGTGTTGTGCAAGACACAACACACAATTACATGATTTGTATTATACAGATCTTTAGACTATGATTATAGCATTAACATTTATAAGCAGATAACTTCCTCATACAAGTTCCAAGTACAATCTCTTTACACATTTGATTAAGCATTAAGTGGCATGTTTTTCATTAGCCACCTAATGTCACATGCAGAATGGCCATTTAAAATAAATATACAATGTGTTGGACAATAAGGTGTGGAACTGCAAAAATGTATTTGCAGTACCTGAATTAGTTGTTCACAAACTGTAGGTAGGCACTGGATAGAATTCTCAAATCTAACGATGAAAATATTATATTGGCATTGCTAAAGCAAGGCTCAGCCTGATATAAATGAAAATCTTGTCAGCTTTAGGCATGTGTGAGCTGTATGTGCCCAGTCTATGATAATGCTGGTGCATTTAGGACTAAAGTAAAATACTATTAAAAACACTGGCTGCTATGCAATTGGTGTAAATGTTTTCCCCATACTTCACAGCTGAGGAAAGGTGTGACTTGAGTATATGGTTGAACTCAGTGTTTAGCAGCCAAAGGAAATGGAATAGAATGGCATTTAAGAGCAACAGAGAGTGCCCTTTGCCTCATCCACCAAAATAACATCTGATTTTAGAACATGGCCTTAATCTGAAGGATTAGAGCAGGAAAAATAGTGTGTGTGTGTGTGTGTGTGTGTGTGTTTGTGTGTGTGCCTGCACATGCATGTGGGCACATTATCATTCATGCTCATATGGCTATTTGTGTCTACATGGCGTTATGCTCAGGTAACCTGCTTGTCTGATTATGTGAACAGTATCAGAATGACTACATCTATGGCAGCGGGCAGGCTGGGAGGAAGGGAGATGCCTCTGGGTTAAGAACAAAATCCGCTTGGCCTAGATGAAAATGGTCTCCAGGCTCTCTGCCAATCAAATTGCACAGCCCACTCACTGACAGGTCAAGGGAGACCACAGACCCACATTCCAAGGGCACTCAAAACTAACATGATCACTCACATTGTACAATTTTTGGTTTTTAATTTATAATCACAAAGCCCATCCCATCAATGCTCTAATAATCTATAATAATAATAATCAATTGTACTATAATTAGTAATAGTAACTCAATAGAGGTAAGCATAATTTATTTCAAACCTAATCATGGCATGTATAAATCCCTGACAATGCAGATTTGCTTTCCCTAATACTGAATTGCAAACAAAATTGTAATGAATATTATTCATTATATTACCGGTAAGTCACTGGTAAGTACTTGTTTGAGGTGAGGCAAGGAATACGTTCATTTTAGTATTAGAAAGGTCCAGAAAGGTCCATAAGAAAAGTTGATTATTATGCATGATTGTACTGTACTGTACTTGTATGCTTGGAAGATGACAATTGCAGGTGGTGGCACACATGCAAGACATCTCTGGGTCAAGGCAACACAAGCACAATATTACAAGGAAACTGCTCATGGAAAAATCCTAAAGAGTCCTTTAATGGCCATCTGTTTTCCTTACTTACACCTCTAAACCAACCTTACCATAATTACCTTACCTTAATCTTCATTTGACTCTATGTCATATGTATGTTATTGTAAACGGTCTAGAGTGTGAACATATTTGGAGAGTGGAGGGGAGTCTGGTTTTATTTAGATTCAGATATTTTGCATTCAAGTCTTCCAGTCCTACTGAGTATACCTTAGAAGAAGAAAAAAGGTTAACGTTACACTTCAATGATGCAGAACATTTGATTCATAAAATTCCTTATTGTGAGGTGTCTTCTATCAAATTAATAAATAACCAAACATACATAAGCTTTCCAAAGATGATCAATAGCATATTTTAATGTACCAAATAAACGCACATCAAGACCGTGCTCACCAAACTAGCATCAACCAACGGCGGGAGACTGCGTCCCTAGTCATAAAGTAACGTTCCCTGTGACAGTTATACTGCCTGCAGCCTCGCAGTATATAATAGCCCACAACCACACATAAACACATAAAAGATGGGAGAGGGATAACAAAACAGTATTGTGGGGGGAGGGGCAAAAGCCACACTCTCCGTTTTCCACGTGAAAAGACCACCAGAGGTGACGCCTGGCCGCATCCCTGCGACGTGATGAGAGGGAGGAGTGAGCTGGAGGGGGCATAATACCTTGTGAGTGCATGGTGAATGCGGTCATCAGGCTTAGGCTTGACTCGGGGGGGGGGTACAAGTAGTGTGTGAGTGAGTGTCACGCCGCTCACAGGCACAACATCACCCTGCAGCCTCTCCCCGTCTCCCAGTCCTCCTGAAAATAGAACCAGAGAGAGAGAGAGAGAGAGAGTGAGAGACTATCACGCAACACACCGGGGAGAACACGACAATAAGTCGGGGAAAAGGGGCAAGAACGAATATCTGCCCTCTGCTGAGTACGTCCTGTCACTCTGCTGTCTCTGCCGGGGCTCCAGGCTCGCCACAGGCTGAGGAGGCGGGAGGACCTCAGCATCATGACGGACAGTGAGATGCTAGAGGGGGGACCCAACAGCCAGGGTAAGTGATGGAGCCTCCCATAGGGATAAAAGTGTGTCTGTGTGTGTGTGCTTGCGCGCACAGGCCTGTGTGGGTGGTGTGCTGCTGGGTGAGTGAACTCAGGTGCATGTGACCCCATGCCTATATGGTTGGGGGGGGTGGCAGCATTGCATGATCTCAAGGATAAGCAAAAGTGTGCTTTACTTTACACCCACCCAAGTCTGAGAAAACGGGTTGTTGCTGTGAGAGAACAGCTGTGTGTGCAAATGTAGTTTCCCAACTGGCAATGCCACTCGGCCAGCCTGACCTCCAGAAGAGAGGTCGATATAGCAAACTGCTGTGTGAACTTGTGTGTATGCAGAGTTCTGATGGTCACTATTGTTAGAGAATGTGAGCACTGCTTTGGTCCATTTTGTGGTTATATCTGGTTGGTTGAATTCGAGGCATGGCCTTGTGTATATGTATTTGTTCGAATAAACACACTGAATGTGCATGAGTATGAGAGGGAGGCTGCATTCTTAAAGGTTAGATAATAATTACTGGCATGAGGCATGTGTGGAATGCAAATGTAGCCCATATAGCTGAGGCCGGGCTGCTTGACAACGCACACAGGTAGATTATGACCTTTTTTTTTTTTTATATTTGAGCCATATAATTGTGCTACATAATGATCTGAAATATGCATGAGAAGCGTAACACAGGCCCAGTATCAGGCTAGACACATACTGTACTATACCTCTGTCATGATTGTATACACTGTGCTGCAGGGATGGCAAGAGTTGGCAGGTCTCTATACAGACTGATGAATTAGTCTGGCTACACAAGTCCACATTTCACATGGAAATGAATGACACACCTTTTAACCTGCAACTCCCACCAAGTAAGGAAAATTTTGGAAAATGTGAACCTTGCGGTTTGTTTTATCTTTTGGATGCCTTGTGTTGTGAATAAATGTATGTTCTTTGGAACCATCGTTTGTTGCTGTTTGGTCTTTGCTACTGGGTTCACCCCATGGAAAACACCACAGCATACATGCATGTGTCAGGTGTGTTTGATTTTTAGAAGAAGGTAAAAATGAGCACAGAAGGCAAATGGGAAAAAGTGTGGCCCTGTCCTCTATAAGTGATCCCACCACTCATACTCAAAGCCTGGTGGAGGCTCATTTGTCAGACTCATTTATGGTGATTGTGATTTGTTTTTTCCACTATACACAATCATTCGCTATTTTACTGTCACAGTCTGAATGCGAGTGCAGGCAGAATAAAGAAGAGGGTAAGCTTGAATTGTTTCATAAAAATAGTAAAAGAAATGACAAAACTGAGAGTTGTTACTGTTAACTGACGACACGAAGGCAACCACAATAAACAAAAACCCTTAAAGAAACCTTAAAACATCCCATCTTAAATACACATGAAAAACACCCAGGCGAACCCACTATTCAATCAACCCAGGTGTATGCAATTCCCAGTCAGTGCATCCCCGGTCTCATACCGGCGAGACAGGAACATAATGTGACATTTACAGCATGTAAAGACCCCTATTTTTCATCACACTGCTGTCAAACTGATTACTTCCAAGAGGATTTCCTTGTTCCTCACTTATAATAATAATCTGAAAATATAATCTGATGGTTTAGCACACTGCAACTACTAGATTTTTTACATACTGTTTTTTTTTTCTATCTTACTATTGCCTACTGTAACTGTACATTTGCATACTTGTTCATGCTAATGATAAATAACTAGGTGTAATTGCAAATTCTCAGGGAGGGAGATAAAGCAGACAGACACCTTCATATCACAGTCTGATTTGTTGCTCTGTAAATACAAATCTAGACACCATCCCTACAACACAGGAACATATCACATTAGGATGTTTACCAGACGTTTTTATCCAAATTAACCTACAAATATAATACAAACACATAAAACAAAGTATTATGGAGCAGTTAGGGGTTGGGCTTGCCACGTCTATATCGGCGCGTATCTCCTCTACCTACTTGTACTTCTACGCCTGATTAAACATTTAGAGATTGCTTGTTAGTTATTTTTGTGCCTTTTGCACATCTTGTCAAAACATTTGTTAGGAATATCTATCCAAAGCCTATGATTATGTACAGTAGCTCAGAAATATGACCCCTACATCGTAGGTAGGTTGTAGTGATGATGAGCAGCCATTATGTAATGGATGTAGTTTATAGCATTGGGGCATTGCATTATATAAGATGTTCCTCTTAATTCCATGTAAAGGATTTAAATATTGGTTACTCCTAGTCATTTCACTGATGCATTGCCATACAGCATTGCTGAATTGAAATGCTACATTTACAGTATTCCATGCTATGGACTACCTATCATTATAGACTCTGTAGACTAGTAGATATGTTTCACAGAGTCTATAGAGGTAATCTGAATGAACCAATATTGTACAACATCCACCACACCTGGAAACCAAATTGTAAAATAATACCAATATCTTAATTTCTAATTGGTATTACATATCTTTAAATTAATAAAATTGTATTTATTTTTATTTTATTCCATGTATTTTTCCTTAGTAAATTAGGAATAAATCAAATGCCATTTGCCAGTTGGATACAAGAAGGGGTACCCTATACCTCAGTAATCCATCATAAATAGAAGAAGTTGGATACAGAGAACCAGAGAGAGAGAGAATAATCTATATCTGATATCCCCCCAGTTTTCTTAGATTGGAGATTATGAAATATAGTCCAGTTTAATCCTTTATTTTTCATCACATTTGCTTGCACAGCCAGTTTGCAGTGGTCCAGATTGGCACAGCCTATAGCATACATGAGCCCTGTTGCCTTTTATTTGTAATTGTTACATTGGTTTTGTACTGTTTGTAAGGAAGTCATATATGTAGCAGTAGTTATTAGATCTAGATCATCTCTAACAGATCTAGAATGTATACTATTTTGCAAGTGAGATAATAGGATATTTGGGTCGATGCACTGGTCTGTGAATGCAACAATAGCAGGGAGACATAATGCATGATGGTCCATACACTTGAACTGATTTATTTGTATTTATATTAGTTATAAGTCCATGGCTATATGCAATTTTACAGTATATTGTACTGGATATCAGACTCCCTTAGCAAGTCTCTCTGACTATAATCATAATCCAGTCTTTCACTTATTCCTTGCTTGCAGGACACAACAGCTTCATTATCAACTACTGAAAGTTATACGGGGGATGTCTACCACCTACCAATTTTCACCAGTGGCTCAGTGCTATTCTCTTGAGAGAACATGTTTCTGCAGTATGCATTGTGTTTACACAAGTGCAAATTGATTTAAGTTTTTCTCTAAGGCAAGAAACCTCTGCTTCTCCTTAGATGTAAAATGACAGTATACTGTATATCTGCTAAGGCTATGCATGTTCTGTTTATTATAATTTCTCTCCCACCATAGATGGGGGTAAAAAAAAATAAAAAAATAAAAGTATTATTTTTCAGCACACACACAGACAGGACAGCTAGTGGACCATGATGGTAATATTTGCTGAATTTGACAAAACGTGTATTGTATTAAAATGCACCAGAGAGTACTAAGAAGACTTTACCAGGCCACTCCTCACTCTCATAATCCAGCCATGAAATCCTTATCCATGCTTTCTACACCTCCCTTCTGGACTACTAGCCCGCCTGTAAGAATCATAAAATGCCTAAACAATGCCTGCTCTTTAATACTTTTAAGTTTGCTAAATTACCTGTAATTAGTTCAGTGATTGCAGATAGATAAAATTCTATCATATACAGTAGCAGAGTTCACACTGAGAGAAGAAAGTCATGTCTTGAGGCAAATATGAATGAATGTCAAATTCTTATTCCAATAGCAAATGCTAAATTAAGTGTCCAGAGCAAACATAACCTAAGAGCAGTTAGTTGTGCCACTGTGTACTACAGCTCTCTCACATGCACTAGTTAATTTCTGCCTTTCCTGACCAGCAGATGCTGGATAATCCACATTAAGCTTTTAAAAGCCGGTATAAACTGTCCATTTTGTAATAACCATGTCACATCAGGGGTTCAGTCTGCACCACCCTTTGCCTTTCATTTGTATCATTGGGTCAAGTCAGAGCTGACAATCCTTCTGTATGACATACCGTATATAGCATCAGCCTTCACCTTCGCTGGTGATGAGTTTGCTGACCACTACTAGAATGGAACAACAACCTTGTGGGTGTCAGACAAATACTGATGTTAATGAGTCCAGTGTATTTTCATTGTGTGTGTCTATACTGTATATGTACTGACTTTCTGGCTTAGTGATTTATTTCCTACATGGATGGAAATGCCACCATAACACTATAGGCAGTGGAGTTAACAGAAGCATCTCTACAGTGACAGATTTTCTAGTTTCACAGTCGTCTACTCCTGTGATGAGCATAATCGATAAATCAGTCGCTTACACAGTTTATACCATATGTTCCTTTGGGGTTACAGCTTCACCCATGTCACATATAATGTTGTACATGAGTCTGTCAGTGTGGATGTTTATTAGGGTATTTATAAAGAAGACAAGTGAGGTTCCCTGTCTACTCCTGACCGACATGGTCATGGTCTTGTCTGGAATTTAGTAGGATGCTGTGTGTCCAGATTAGCCCCACATTGACCCTACCACTGAGGATAAACTCCGATGCCCCTGGGATTCTCTACTGCAATCCAGTTTTCCTCATCTCTGATGTTAGATTATATTATAATCTGAATTGCTCTGACATACGTCAGCAATCGGCCGTTTTGATCTTTTTATTAAAAATGGTCAGCATTAGTGGCTTGAGATGAAATCTATAGTTATCATCTTTTACATGTACTCTCATTAGAGGACAGTAAAACAGCCCATTCAACTTTGACAAAAAGTTCAAAGAATGACATGACAGTGGGTAGCTGAAGTCAGGAGAGTCTAGTGGTTAGGCTGGTTGACTCCCATCTTAAAAGTATATCACCGAATTGTAAGATATCACTCTCCTAACTCTGAGAGGAACCGGTGTACCAATTATACACACCGACGTGGCATGTGTGCTTGATCCCTGTCAAACATAAGACATTTTCAGATGGAAGCCGCTCAAGTGCAGTGACTGGAGCTCGAACTAAGTACACCAAAACAAGAATAAAAGCAACATATTACACTAGCTGATACAGAACACAAAGGAGTATGACCTTCTCGTGCAAAGTATCTTAGAACTTTCACACGTGCACACACAAAGGCTTTTACGAGAACATGTTGGAATTGCAATGTTTTAAAAGATGATTTCACTGTAAGCCAAAAGCTAAAAATGGGGTTTAAGTGCAGTGGTGAAAATGTGTAGTGGATTACAGAAGGTGGTTGATTTCAACATACAATAAACCAGAGCTGGTAATAGACCAGGTTAAAGGTGAAACTGAATTTTGGTTACCTTTAACACAAAGCTAAAACTATGTGTATTTATATTAGGCTTAAACGAATACCTGAGATTATATCTCTAATTAATAATATATTACACCATTAAAGGTGTTCAAACATAAATCAATATGTTATTATTATTATATTATATAATACTGTATAAAATAATATTATACATACAATACAATTTGGTGTATAAAATGAGTATTATCTAAACTATGTTTTTCACCATGTACACTCACCTGAGATGGAGTCGGAGATGCTGCACAAAGCTTATTGATATTTGAACTCGATCAAAACTAAACACATCCACCCTTCAATACCATATATAGGGTGCTCTTTTGAAAGCTCTGTCCCTACATTGGACATACATTGCTGTGTGGTGCGTTGTGTACCACATTGTTACTGTTCCCATTTCGCAGAGCCAGGTCTGTGTAGGAACACCGGATTTGTTTTTAAGCACGCACACAGAAAGAGCAGCTCGCAGACTGTGAGTAGATATCTGCTGAATTTGACAAAAAGTTTATCATCTTACAATCGCTGCCTCCAACTCCAACAAAATGAGAACTTTTACCCTTGAAGTACTATTTTCAGGTATTGGTAGAATGCATGCTGAAAAATTAGCTAATCCTTCGTTTATCTCCATACTGCAAACAATTGATTCATTAGCTAATACCATTCTACAGCTAATTAGGTTTTGGGGACATTTTACACATTTCAAAGGATTATGTGGGTGAGAACAATTTGTCTTACATTTGACTTTACGCCTGTTTTCCTGTGGAAATGTGTCCATGAACAATTACTTTAATGACTCTTTAATGGGTATATCAGAAATGCCATTGTCACAGCTAGCCAGTTCAGGTGCTCGATGTCTACAGAAAATATTATATCCAATGCATACTGAAATTGTTATATGTATAGTACACACAATAAGAACAACAATTTATACTTGAAAATAAATGAAATGGCAATGATAAGAATGTTGTCTTGTCATGACACTATTTAACATGCAGACTTGGCCCCCACCAAAACACATTCATTTTTTGAGTTTCCTGAATAGATAATCCTCAGACAGACAAGCAGAGGATACAACATGTCACATCAGTGATAACATCTCTGTGTTAACATGCATGATGCTGCTTTTCATGGCTTAGTCTGGCAAACCTTAACATTATTGTGTCTTGGTTGATTGATGCTAGTTGTGACTAAATTGCTCCTGACAGTGTTCTGAGTTATTGTCTCATGTGATTAAACTGAGCTATGATGTGTGCATATGTACACTCACTGTACATGCAGTATGCAGGTGCATTTGTTTATTTTTGATAGAAATCTACCTCCAGAAGTATGGTTGCTGGTTATGCTGGTTATTCGTTTAACTGAATGAGTAGAACAAGATGTACTGGCTTGTTGGAAAGGTTTGTCTTTGGAGGAAAGATATGCCTATCTCTGCCAGACTATAAATAGAGTGTGGTCAGGTGGGTCATAATCAGAGCTGTTGGCGAGAGTTAAAATAAACAGGCATAGGGTTGATGATGGTTACTTTGAATTACCTTGTTTAATTAAAAAGTCTGTGTGTGTGTTTTCAAGGCCAATAATGTGCGGTTTGGTCTTTATGATCTTCAGGTGAAGGAAACCCAAAGGAGTGCAGTCCTTTCATTAACAGCGGAGCAGAGAGTGATGTGGAAAAGAGCCAGCAGTACGATGGGAATAACATGGCTCTGTTTGAGGTCTGGTCAAATTCATTTGTGGTGGAATAGCGCTTAACAACCTTAACAACCATTTGAGCACTTGATGATAGCTGATCAAACTGTATAAAGCTTTGCTAAATTAATTTGTGATTTGGGAGTGAAATTTGAGAGAATTAAAACAGTGTTTGTTCCTAGTTGTATTAGAAATTTTACTTAATGTATGTTTGTTCAGTATAATTGCAGAAATATACCTAATATTTTAGTTTACAATACAAAAAGATATGGTAACGTTAAATGTATTTTCTTTTACTTTTTACTGTGGTCAATTGTACCTAGTAGCAGTAGCATAGTAAATAGGCCCCATTATTAACATTTTACAATCAATTTTACATTGATTTGAGATTGTAGAGTTATGTGTCAAGAAACAACCCATGATGCATATGTCCTTAAATGTGAACCAAAAATCTGGTTCAATTTACCTTGAAACATTAGGAGACAGAAGCTGTTTCCATCACGTTTCTGTGTGTGCATTGCAGGAAGAGATGGACACCAGTCCAATGGTGTCCTCTCTACTCAGTAGTCTGGCTAACTACTCCAACCTGCCCACGGGAAGCAAAGAGCATGAAGAGGCTGAGAATAATGAGGAGGGAACACGGCCGTCAAAAAAACCAATCAAGGTATGTTGTGCCATCTGTTAGGTTTCAGGCGGGAGAATAATAGCAGGAAACACTCCTCCTTTTTGGGTGGTTTGTCATTAATTGTCCATTTAATGAACTCATGTATTCATTAATTAGTTAGTTGTCTGCATATGGGTAGTGGAGAACATCCACATTGTAAATAATTAATTCCAAGCAGAATGTTAACAACAATGTTATTGGTTATTGGAATGTTTTTCCATTTGTTGCTTGATTTATGCCCATTTTAAGCAGTAACTTATTGTTTTTATTTTACTTTCTTGCTAACCAGATTTATGTTTTCTGTCATGAATGTGTCAGTCAGACCTAAGGTTCCAAATCCCACCGTAGAATATCTGATTGATATCAAACCTTATAGTTTTGATTACACATCATTCCTAAATGTTTTTATTGTGTTTTGAATTATAGGTTAGCTAGTTGACCAAAACCACATGTTTTTCTTTCTGTCTTTAATGCACATTCATTTTTATAACCTAATACACAAAGTTGTAAACACAGGCACTGCTTTTACTATAAACTATAATTACCTTAGTAAAATAAGTAATCCACTTTAATTACCCTTGCTTTGGTTCATAATGGAATGCAACATCTTCAAATAGTTTAATTCCAGCACGCTAATGATACAAATAAGCATATAACTACATTTTTTTGGTTTTACAATGTAGCTAATATTGAACTCATTATGTCGGTGCTGCTTGTAACCATGCTGTTGAATCCCAATATCTAACTGCACTAAAAGAGAAAATCCTCTAGCACTTACTCCCACACCTGACAAAGGGCCTTTCTGCATTGTGTGAAGTTTGCATGTTTTGTCTGGATGCTCAAGTTTCCCCCATGCCAGTTGAAATGCGTGTTGCTACCTCCTGACTTTGCCCAGTGTCCCTGTTCCTATATTGTGACTGCCCATTGCTGCTTAGCAGGGATGGATCAAAGGCAGAGGGCACACAAAGACACGCGGGCCCAACTGTGCAGTTTACCTGTGTATTGTTTTTACTATAATGCATATGTTACTTTTTCCATGGTTTCTCTTAAATTACTGTAATGAAACACATACTTGGACCATATGTATGTTCTCATAGATTATATTCACATGTTGCTTTCTACTAATTTACACAGAGGTCGACATTTTAAATCTAACTTAAAGTAACTGAAATGAGACATTGTGGGTACAGTAAATACAGTTTCTTCTATTTGACAAACATTCATGCAGACTTAAAAATGAGAGCCTCTCTCCTTGCTAGGCAGTGTAAAAGCTAATCATTAGAAAATAGAAAGATATACATTTAAGCTTGGTTAAGACAACAAACAAATATATACTGTATTTTATAGGTAGGGTCAGCAGTTTTAAGCAAATAATTTTTTTGCAATTCTGTAATTAACTCCTTGTTAGGTGCTCTCTGCATTCTGTGTTTGCATTGAAACAATAATCCAGTGTTTTTATACAGACATGGCTTTGTAAATGGGAACACAAAAAAAGCAGTGCAGACTGCACCACACAACACTGTCAGCCTTGGCAATGTGTGTCCAATGTGGGGGGTGGAGCTTTAGAGGGAGCACTCTATAGCCATCAAGGGAAAGGTGTTTTTGTTTTGATCGAGTTCAAATATCAATAATCTTTCTCCAGCATCACTGACTGTACCTTAAACTACCTCATCTTGTCACTATATACAGTATATGTTAATGACAAAAACATTAACAAAATTATAAAATGACCATTTATTAAAATTGACTTATTTTCTGTTTTGTCAATTGCCACAATGTAGACTATGTAAACTTTTTGTTAAACTGGTTTTTTAATCTATCATGGTTTTCTTAACATAAAATGTAAACCATCAGCAGAAAAAACCGGGTTTGCCCTTAGCTTTCTAAATCTTTTGTATTCTAGAACTCCCTTGGTGCTCATCCTAATTAAATTACATAAATGACTTCCTAATCACAGACAAAACCCAAACTAAATATATTTTGCATTTTGGAGAAAGGTTGGTTTTGAAATGATCCGATAACTTGTTTTCCAGGCACCTCAGCTGGGGACCCTGATGGGGGTCTATCTACCTTGCATCCAAAATATATTTGGTGTGATCCTCTTCCTGCGAATGACATGGATGGTGGGTATTGGAGGTGTCTTAGGCTCCTTCATCATCGTCTTCATGTGTTGCTCCACGGTGAGTAAACAGGAGGGTTAAATAACGCTGCCTCTACCTTGACGTACAGTAATTGCTGTCAGTTGTCAAAAAGCTAAATGCAAAACCGCAAACCAAACCAAACCACAGAACAATTCAAGTCAGTTCTAAGAGGCACTTTTATTGTATTATAATATGTTTGGTTATTTGATATGCTATAGTAAATGCTAGTACATTTTGTATTAACCAAAATGGTGTGAGATCACATAAAGATTGAAGCAGTATAAGTTACCAATAGGGCACATCATTTATGATCAAATAATATGCTACAAGAGGTTGTGCTATATTCCAATTCAGTTTCTCATAGATCAAGTCAGATTTATTCAAATTGCTTTGGCAAACAAAGTGAATGAGGCCAAAGGCTGAAACACTTTATCCAGCTAAAGACCAAGATATTGCTGTTCTTTTCGTATGTTTGGTCAATTCCCTGTTCTTGTGATGGGCATGCACTCATCAGCTAAATGAATACTCTTATTAAGACATAATATTAAACTCAAGATTGCCACTAAATGACTCCAATTCATTACATGACTGCATTACATAACCATTATATACATACAGTAGCAACCATATATGGTTGACAGTATTGACACAGGCCTGTCTCCAGAATGCAATCACACACATACTGTAAAGTCCAGGGTCGGCGCTGATGGTTCGGCACACCCCGTTTCCCATTGTTCCTTGTCGGTGTGCTCCCTCCTCCGGCGGTTGGTTGCCTTTGTCTCCAGCACACGTGTCTCAGCCTCTCATTCCGCCTGCACTCGCCCGGCCCGACACATTACACATACAGACACACTCTGGGACATAATAATGCTTTTAAGCCTCTATCATAGATAGCATTTACTTAATGGTATAACCATTCACATAATTTAGATCTTTTTTATGTGTCTGTCTTAACTATTTTTCATTATTTATTATTTATTTATTATTATTACTAAGCCCTTTCTCACTGTCTCCTAATCGTGTGAATGCCCTCTAGAAGCTTAAGCACAGACTTGCCTGCTGTACATGCAGTACAAAACAATAGGTTGCTTGAAATGACATCACTGTTCACAAAACATGGGTCCACATTTTTATTGGTTCCACAAGCCATCCGGCTTTTAAATGGGTAATGATAAAATGGATGTCCAGCTGGTCTTGCCAGTCAAATCTGTTGCAATGTGTGTCTATGTGAATGAGTATGTATATTGACTCTGATGTCATGCCTCGTGATTTGTTTTGCTGCAAACCAATTTCCCCATGGGGACAAATAACATTTTTATTCCTGACATTTATCACCGGTTCTTTGAAATCAGTGTGAAGTTTTGCACTTGCCAATGGGGTATAAAGGCTTTCAAGTCCACATCTGGTGATAGCCTGGCTCACATTGGTATCAGATCTCAGATGTGAACACATTGCCAGTGAGGTATTAGTGTGGCGCTTTTGTGATTGGTCACAGCAAACAGAAACAACCACTTTGTTTTCCAGTCTTGCAATTCTGCTTATTTTTCCGTTTCTTTCTTAGACTATGCTCACTGCCATCTCCATGAGTGCTATAGCAACAAATGGAGTTGTTCCAGGTGAGTGGTTTATGCTATGCTAAGTGACTGTACAAAGCCACTGTACTCTCCTGATGATATAGCACTATAACAGCTGTATTGGTGTCTTACAGCTGGGGGTTCATATTACATGATCTCACGGTCCCTGGGTCCTGAGTTTGGTGGAGCTGTTGGTATCTGTTTCTACCTGGGCACTACATTTGCAGGGGCCATGTACATTCTTGGCTGCATTGAAATTCTCCTGGTAAGGAGGCCTAACAGTTTCAGAAATTGACCAAATATTCATGTCCATTGCAAACAACATCATTTGAACACAGCAGTCTGGAACAATGACACACCTACATCACGGTTGATATGTCCCATTTTCTGCATATATATTTATATATGTGTGTGAAAGAGCTTTCCTATGCAAATGTTCTACATTCGACAGTAAAGGTCCATTTTCAGCACATCAGACCTGAAACTGTCTAAGAAAAACAGTATCACACTTTCCTTCCAACCTCAACCATTCTAAACCATACCATCAACCCATACCTGTCATTGAATCTGTCACATGGTCCCTCCATCACTCTTCTGCAGATCTATATTGTCCCTCAAGCAGCCATCTTTAAGCTGGATGGCCTGGAGGGGCTGGAGGCTGAGGAGGCCCTCCTCAACAACATGAGGGTGTACGGCACCATCGTGCTCAGCTTCATGGCCCTGGTGGTGTTTGTGGGGGTCAAGTATGTCAACAAACTGGCCCTGGTCTTCCTGGCATGCGTTATCCTCTCCATCCTGGCTGTGTACGCTGGGGTCATTAAGACGGCTATTGACCCACCTGTCTTCCCGTAAGTCAGTCATAGTTAATAGTCTGATGTCGTGTTCTTATGGTTGGAGGTTTTACTGCATGGGTCTAGTCTAGGTAAGATTTGATTGTTAATAATAAATTGTGTTATTGTCCCTCCATATCCTTTTTGTTACCCCAGCTTTTAGTGAAAACTGTAATACTGGTTTCAACCACATGGGTTGAAACGAGAAATCTGTTTTACTGGTCCGAGAGAGCATTGGAGGTTCTGGGAGGTGTGTTGTGGATTGGGTTATTTAGTTCTTCTGTGGTGTCGTCTCCGGGGTTCCGCTTATGGTGGTGCCTGGTTGGTGGGCTGGATCATGGGTGGGTGTGTGCCCTGGCCTGCAGTGCCTGGGGTTTAACTGGGGGTAGCTGGTCTATTTAGTCACCTGCATTGTGTCTGTGTTCAGTGATGCACCCCTGGTGCCACATCCTTGGGGGTCTGGGGTATGTTGGTGTGTTGGGTCATTCCTTCAGTGTCTTTGGTTTTCCCTTCTCTGGCTGAGAATGAAGTGGTTGGGGAGCGGGTCTGGCGTCCCCAGATTTTTTGTGTTTCGGCGATGGTGGGAATGGGACTGGGTTTTATTTTCTGTTTTCCTTGGTGCTTGTTTGTGATTGGATGGTTGGGATGATGGGTATTACATAGAGTGGTGGTATTACTTGTTTTATATATTGTATTATTTTTAATGATTTTGTATTGTTTTCAATGATTTTGTAGTGTGAAGCACTTTGTGTCACATGTATTTGTATGAAAAGTGCTATATAAATAAAGATTGATGAATTGATTGATTGATGGGTAATTCCTTGGATTTAGTATTTTTCTTGTCGCCCTCACAGGGTCTGCATTCTGGGAAATCGAACTCTTGTCTCCAAAGGCTATGACGCGTGTGCCAAGGTCATCGAGATAGATAACGAGACTGTCACCACGATGCTGTGGAGGAGCTTCTGTGACTCCGAGCTTCTCAACGCCACCTGTGACGAGTATTTCACTAACAACAACGTCACAGAGATACAGGGCATTCCCGGCATTACAAGTGGCATCCTGGCAGGTACAATACCCATGCATGTCTTATTAACATGATAATATGATCCCAGTGACTAGAGGATAGACAAAACAAATGCCTCTTTAATATGCACTTCCTCCACATCTCACGCTATGTAATACCCTTCCAGAGAACTTATTTGGCTACTACCTAGACAAAGGGATGATCTTGGAGAAGCGTGGGCTTGCGGCTGTGTCGGATCCGGACAGCCCCACGACGGCCTCTAACCGCTACGTCCTGGCTGACATCACCAGCTTCTTCACTCTGCTGGTGGGGATCTACTTCCCCTCTGTCACAGGTCCGACATTGTATCTTCCAGGACACTAAATTACTAACTGAGCATCTAGGTTGTTTTCTTTATTGTAAAGGCCTATCATTTGGAGCACTACTCCAGTGTTATTTAATATTTAGCCCAGGCCAGCACCTTATAAGTTGTGTAATGGACTGGTGCCCTATTGGGGGACTGTACCCCCCCACACCTCCCCAAGCTGTTTTTGTATAATTAATATGGTCTATTATGTCTCTTATCAAGCTGCTAGACTGACCGTAATTTGAGCCAACACTTATTATTTTATGAACCTTTGGGGTAGAGTTACATTTATTTTCAAAATTAAAAGTTTTATTCTCGTGATAAAACACAAACAAAATGAGAATGTCTAAAGACATTTACACCTTGTACAGGTATTATGGCTGGTTCCAACCGCTCCGGAGATTTACGTGATGCCCAGAAGTCTATTCCCATTGGCACCATAGCAGCCATCACTACCACGTCTACTGTGTGTATCCTTCACAAGGCCAATGGAGAAAGTATATCATTATATATCCTTAGTTTAAGAACCATGATTACACTTAGACAGTATTTCTATTATTGGGATACTTACAAGAATTAACTCCTTGACAGTAGTTGCCAGACATGTCGTGTGTGGTGCTATTTGGGGCCTGCATTGAAGGGGTTGTTCTAAGGGACAAGTGAGCCTTCAAAATCCTCCTATCACTATTAATATTATCTGTGATTGTGTTCACCATCACCGGTGGGATCAGATACATTACAGCTGTGGTGTTTCATCCTGAACCTTTGGCAACATTCTGCTCAGTGATTTGTCCTGCACCTTTGTTTTCAGGTTTGGTGAGGGAGTGAATGGAAACCTGGTGATAGGAACCCTAGCCTGGCCGTCCCCTTGGGTCATTGTGATTGGCTCCTTCTTCTCCACCTGCGGGGCAGGCCTTCAGAGTTTGACTGGAGCACCACGTCTCCTGCAGGCCATCTCAAGGGATGGCATCATCCCTTTCCTCAGAGTGGGTGCATTTATATTCGTCTCATTGTCTACTTACCTGTTGTGTTTTTGGGGGATGTTGGAGGGAAATAACTCATTATTTCACATATTATTCACATATTGTGCAACTGTAGGTGTTCGGGCATGGGAAGGCCAACGGAGAGCCCACCTGGGCCCTCCTTCTCACAGCTAGCATTTGTGAGATTGGCATAATCATTGCCTCTCTGGATGCAGTGGCCCCCATCCTCTCTATGTAAGTGTGCCTCCTATTTCCATATACAACTATGTTTTAAGGGGTCTTTACAGATGCCTGTGTCATACTGCTTTCTTTTTCCCTAATGTTCTCTTCTCAGGTTCTTCCTGATGTGCTACATGTTTGTCAATCTTGCCTGTGCCCTGCAGACTCTGTTGAGAACACCAAACTGGAGGCCCCGCTTCAAGTTCTACCACTGGTGAGATGAGATACATTGTTTGGTATGAGAATACAAAATAGTTACTACAGTACATAAGATCCCCGGTGATCCGGCACTAAATGCACTAGGCCTTTCTCAGAGCAGTCCATAACAGAAACAGCTGTACCTACTGTATGGTGATGTCAGCTTGTGATGTTCTGACTTCTGCAGGGCTTTATCTTTTCTGGGCATGAGTCTGTGTCTGTCGCTGATGTTCATTTGCTCCTGGTATTATGCCATTGTTGCCATGGGGATCGCCACCTGCATCTACAAATACATTGAGTTCTGTGGGTAAGTTAGGAAAGTTAACATAAAGCTGCTTATACAGCATCCACTTTTTTACATTGCAGTCCTTTGACACGCAACTTTATATAACATATACAACAAAAGATAATTACATTAATAGTTGCACATTATGATCACATACTATAATATTAGACACTAATTGAGCTTCTGCACAACCGTATGAAACTGGTATGAAACCGTATGTACCAAACCGATGATGACCATTCTGTGTGACAGAGCTGAGAAGGAATGGGGCGATGGCATTCGCGGCATCTCCCTCAGCGCTGCACGCTTTGCCCTCATGAGGCTGGAAGAGGGACCACCACACACCAAGAACTGGAGGTCAGTCCCCTCAACCTGGCTCATGTCACAATGAGTTGTCCTGTTATATTTGGTTTAAGTAAGAAAATTGTGGATGTTCCTCTCTGACAGACCTCAGATCCTGGTCCTGGTCAGTGTGGACGGCGAGCAGAACGTAGAGCAGCCACGCCTAATGTCCCTGACCAATCAGCTGAAAGCAGGGAAGGGTCTAACCATTGTTGGCACCTCAGTAGTAGGAAGCTTCCTGGACAATTATGCAGAGGCCCAGAAGGCAGAAAAGGTGGGTTCTGTGCCGAGAAACCACTGTTGGACTTACTGTTACACATGCTAACGAACGCAACACTGTCCGTGTTTCCCGCCAGTCCTTGCGGAAGCTGATGGAGACGGAGAAGGTGAAGGGCTTCTCCCAGGTGGTCATCTCCTCCAATCTGAGAGATGGCACGTCCCACCTGATCCAGGTTGGAGGAATGGGGGGCCTCAAACACAATACGGTTCTGGTCAGCTGGCCCCGTACCTGGAAACAGCCCGAGGAGCACCAGCGTTTCAGGAACTTCATTGGTAAGGTGACCTAAATTAAGGTCACTGGTGACATTCTGAGCCTGCTCAATGAAGATGATTTGTTTTTATCTCTGCACAGAGGTCATAAGGGAGACAACAATAGCTAGCCTTGCTTTGTTGGTCCCCAAGAACATTGCAAATTACCCATCCAATGGGGAACGCTTCACAGAGGGCCACATAGATGTGTGGTGGATCGTGCATGATGGAGGAATGCTGATGCTCCTGCCCTTCCTGCTTCGTCAGCACAAGGTGAGGAACTAGATGCTAATGATTCATGACCAATGTTGATATAAAATGACACACATTAGTGCCATTCCCAAGTATCTGTCTGATCATCTTAACGGACAAAGTAAAACTAACAACAATTTAAGGTAGAATTTTACTTTTGTTAAACCCCCAACTCTAGCTTCAGCTAGCTTCCTTTTTTTGTGCCAAACATCAGCATGAGGACTAGCTTAACAGAAGTTTATTTTGTTGTGTTTTTCTTACAATATTTTATGTTTTCTCTGTTCAGGTGTGGAGGAGGTGCAAAATGCGCATATTTACTGTGGCTCAGATGGACGACAACAGTATCCAGATGAAGAAAGACCTAGTCACCTTCCTCTATCACCTCCGCATTGATGCAGCTGTGGAAGTGGTGGAGATGGTGAGACACATTATACATTTATTGAAATGAATTGCATAATACATCATAGGATATTTATACGATACCTGTGATTATCTTCTCATTTCAAAGCACGATAGCGACGTCTCAGCCTATACTTATGAGAAGACTTTGGTGATGGAACAACGGTCGCAGATTCTCAAACAGATGAATCTCACCAAAAATGAGATGGAGAGAGAGGCAAGCTGTAAATTCATACATTTAAACAGTGTTTATGTATGTTTATGCAACAATAACAGAATGTATTTAGTGTATTTCTACTGTTATTTATATACTAGAAGCTTTCTACTGACATTGTTAGTTAGCACTAACTTGTAAATGATTACGAGAAGTTTGACATTAAACTTTTTTGGCTTTTCAGATACAGAGTATTACAGATTCATCCCGTGGATCCATCCGTCGTAAACACCCATCGCACCTGCACCCCCACCATTCTATTGAGGAGGGAGCTAGTGTGGTGGAAAGACCAGAGCAAGGGGTTTGGCCATTATTCCACCCTTAACAAAAATACACCCTGTTTATTGACTTATTGAGTTAAGTACAGTGGTTGGTCGTCAGGCATGTCAATCAATATACAGTACCTCTCATGTAAAGTAGGCAGATCTTGATGCAGTTAGCCAGCGCTGTGTCCCAGATTTAACACATAAAGGCTGGCTCTGTGAGACAAGTGCAATTGAGTCACATCTGAGTCAAATGAACTTGAGCCATCAGAACTCACCACTGCCTGGTATTGTTTCAATGGAGGTTCACATGCACTGACCGGCTTGTTTTTCTTCCTTTCACCCTCTCATGCTGTCATGTCATGTGTTACTCTAGTTTACTGTGCCTCTCCAACCCAAAACAGGCACAGCTGATCCAAAGGAAGGATTCTGCCCCTACCTACCCTTTGTCCAACACAGCACCTGTAGGGGGCACCGCTAGCCCAGACACCATGGTAACATGTTTGGACGACAAGGGTGCTAGCAAGGGAAGCACAAGGGCAACTGCATCAACAGCAAGCTCAGAGGGGGGCAAAGACCCCTTCAGCATGAAGCCGTGAGTGGTTTCTTCCCTCTAATTTTCGGGTTTATAGACTTGTCTGAGACACACAAAAAGTAATTTGATCAATGGCCATGGTCCAGGATTTAAAGTAATTTTAAAGCATCTTTCAGTGTTTCATTTGTCTTTGTCCCATGTTTTATCCATACATATCATCTTGCTTGCCATGCTGCAGTGAATGGGAGAACCTGTAAGTATTGCTAATAGTTTGTGAATAGATATTATACTATTTACTGTAGTAGTTAATAGGCGATATGCTTATTTAAACAATTGCCATACCTAGATGCTCAGTCTATGTTTTGGTTAACTAGAAACCAATCCAACCTGAGGCGGATGCATACAGCACTGAGGCTCAATGAAGTCATTACAAAGAAGTCGAAGGAGGCTAAACTGGTTCTGCTCAATATGCCTGGACCCCCTAGGAACCGTACGAATGATGAAAACTGTATCCTTTGTCTTAAGTCAGACAGCAAGGAAATGATTGAATCGAAGCAGCTCCCATACAAACATATTCAAACTGACCTCACAGTGGCAATATACTTGCCATGTTATCGCTTGACCTGTTTGAAACATAGTTCTACAATTTGGCCTTCATGCTAATTTACCATCAAGAAAGGAAGAATTTACCCCTAAATTCCCTCCTTTACTCTGATCTTCTCTCTCAGACATGGAGTTCCTTGAGGTTCTCACAGAAGGTCTCAATCGAGTTCTCCTTGTGCGAGGAGGTGGACGTGAGGTTATCACCATCTACTCCTGAACAGTGGTGTCTTATAGCGGACCCCCGCATACACAATCATGGCATCTAGATTAACTGTGTCTTCTATACTAGTCTTCAATGCCAGGGAGGGTTCCCTGGCATTGGCACTTGACATATGTTCTTGCTTTGCACTTTGTGTCACCCTGACTACACTTCCTGTGACACCAACTCTTGTTGACTGCAGACTATTTATGATGTAAATATAACACCAAACTTTCTATTACACTTATTTACATATGTCTGTTTTACCGTTATTGTAATAATGTCATAATAATAATTTAATAATAATCAACTTTATTTGTATAGCACCTTTCATACACGTAGGTACGTTTGTATTAAATATATACTGTATAGTGGAAATACACTAATCCTATTACCGTTTGACCATCAACATTCGCCAACATATTTTTTTCCTTTGTGGTATAATTCTGTACTTTATCGGTAGTGTTAAATTAATGATTTGAAGATAATGGATTCTTTACAATTTGTTATAATTTTCTATTATTTTTATACAGTACAATGTGTTATATATATTATTATCCCGTACAACACAAACAATGGAGACTAATAGGAGCTTGTGTGTGTGTGTGTGTGTGTGTGTGTGCGTGTGTGTGTGCGTGCGTGCACGTGTGTGTGTGTGTGTGTGTGTGTGTGAGAGAGAGAGAGAGAGAGAGAAAGAGAAAGATAGAGAGAGATTTGCCCAATTGTGTGCAATTTTTATCCACACAATAGTGGTAGGTAAACCCCTGAAAGTATCTTCTTAACCAAGACATGGATGATACTCAGATATCAGGTTTACACTACATACGGACATATTTTGCCCAAGATGATTACCAGATCTTACAATCTACAAGTTGTACTTTTAACTGTCCTTTTAATTGTATTCTTGTTAAGATTATTTATTATTGCTGATTTATAGTAAAGACATCAATAATTTACCTGGCAAACAAACAACAAAGTAACAGTGTATATATTGAAACAAATACTGCATGGATCTAACAGACTATTATGTTGAGAAGGGAGCTGAAATCAGAGTTTGAGTTTGTGCCAATGTTCATAACAGAGGACAACTGACTGGATGATATAGATTGAACTCAACTGTTTCCTTATATGCAATCTGCAATGTTGTCAGTCTATATGTGATACGTTTTCTATGTTGTTACTGTAACTGACTTAAGATCAGCTTCTACAGTAAATTATATTTATTATGTATTAAATATGACAATTTTACTTATGACAATACTTGAAATATCAATATACTTACAGATACAGTAATACATCACAGTTGTTACATTGTTTTTAAAATACTGTTGTACAAATGTTTAAACAATGGTCTAATCTTGTAATTGATAATGGAATCGGTGAGTTGTGGACTAAGGATTGGTTACTTGAATATTTAACTGCAATTTGAAATCAATCTAGTACAGTAGATGTTCTATTTGTGGTATATAGCTTAATTTACACAGACATGCAAGATGCTTGCAGTAATTAATTATCTATGTATACTTTATTTTATTTATCCTTTTTCATAATATTTTAAGGAGAAGAGCTTGTTTTGTCAAAATATAAACTTAATCTTGCCCATGCCCCATTTTGTGTTTGTTTGTGTTTGTTTTACTTTGTCTTCTCTTGTACTACTTTTTTATCTTTATTTTGTATTATTAAGATACTGTATACGTAAAGTATCATAGAAACTGTCATAGAAAGATTCATTTTATTTTTACAAGAAATTAGTGTTTTTTGTTTGTTTATTTGTGTCAATAAACTCGTTAATGCTGTCAGACAGGAATAGTATGCATGAGGATTTCCAGTCTTGTATTCAATGTGGACATACGGTACGTTTGCTTACAATGCATGGTGTAATAGAAGAATGCCAGTCAATTGCCTCCCTTATCAGATCTTATCCACTCATTTTTCTCTCTGAAAAAAGAATCATGGGCTCCGCAATGCAACCTTTGCCCAGTTTTGTTAGACAGGACTTGACAAAGGTTATTTTGAGTGCAGTACACTGAAACATACTTTATCTACAGTATAACGCTTGCCACTTTTCAACTATATAAGATAATGTGAAGTTGGACAATTCACACTATGGCTTTTTTCTCTCCAAATTAGTGCTCCCCTTCACTGTGATGCAAGCTACAGTAACGTATACAAGCTAAATGTGTACATTTTTATTTGGTTAGCTGTACTTTGTTTTACACTATGTATGATTCAGAAAGCATATGAGAAGTATATGACCTTCAGTCTTGACATTTTTCACATGATCAGAACTGAGTTAATAATTGCTATACACAGCCTATCATTTACAAATTAATCTTATCAGTGTACAATATTTTCTCTGCAAAATGACACATTGGTAAATATATAGGCTACTGTGGGTATAATTTTACTTGCATTGCACATTTCCATTTAAAAATCCTTAGCCTCATATGTTTCAGCTTTCTGTACCATTACAAATTTTTATTTTACTCAATTACTGCAGTTCCTTTATTCCATTATATTCGATATACAGTAATTGCTATTATATTGAAATATCCATCATCAACCTCTTATCCGTGGTCAGGGGGCAGCAGCTCTAGCAGAGGATCCCAAACTTCCCTTTCCCGAGCCACATTAACCAGCTCTGACTGGGGGATCCCGAGGCGTTTCCAGGCCAGTGTGGAGATATAATCTCTCTACCTAGTCTTGGGCCTCCTCCCAGTTAGAAGGAGGCCTCAGGAAAGACCTCTAGGGAGGCGCCCAGGGGCAACCTCACCAGATGCTCAAACCACCTCAACTGGCTCCTTTCAATGTGAAGAAGCAGCGGCTGTATTCCGAGTTCCTCTCGGATAGCTGAGCTTCTCACCTAACTCGATTAGGGGGTGCCCAAATATGAAAAGTGTTTCTGATAATGACGAACACCTAGAGGTAGCCTATGTTTCTTCTAATCATTGTCAATCAAATTTGATTAAAATAATATTATATTTTATTATCTAAAACATACATAATGCATTGTCTGTTTTGCCATGTTAAATCCTTATGCTAGGTAACAACTAATGCTAATGTTGCTGTGTATAAAGTTTATGCACTTTCATAAATACAATACAGTACACAACAAAGCACAGCTATAACTTTGACTGTTGACAGCGTAATCTACAATCGTCTAAAACAAAACTGTCTGGACAGAATGACGAATTGAGTTCAACTTGGAAAACTGTTTTCCAGTCAAAGGTTCATGCATTTCAATCTTCTTAGCCTAACCATACTGGTCCAAATAGCCTCGTTTTGTTAATTATGTAATTATCATAGTTGCTGCACACATATAATAGCAATACCGCTGACGTTTTAAAAGTCTGAAATATCTTATTATGGTGGCCAAAGTGCAAGCAGCAGTAGACTATTTCTCCACAAAAGGAAATGTTAGCCAACATCAATGAAAGAGTAGCCTAGGCAATGAATGGTTCAGACCTTCCTTATCTGTTATACTGTAGGTGGAGATAATATGTAAGGGTGGAAAATAAATGCCAACCATTTGTTTGAAAGATCTCTCAAGATGAGGAAACATTCAACCAGCCTCCGTGTGAGGTTACCTGTGTTTGTGCTTGTCACAGAAGTGGCAATGCTGGCGCTCTATGCTGCCTTTGTCACTTACGATGATCATGCAGATGCGGAACAGCAGAAAAATGCCACCAGACCCATGGACAATGCAGTTTACAAGGACTACCACTTTTTTGCTGACATACAAGTGATGATATTCCTTGGATTTGGGTGCCTCCTGGCTTTCTTTCGACTGTATGGCTTTGGTGGGATGGTCTTTAATTTCCTCACAGCTACATTTGCCATCCAGTGGGCCATCCTGGTGCAGGGTTACTTCCAGTTCAGTTATGACGGCAAGATCCACCTTGGAGTGATCAACCTCATTAATGCAGAGTTTGCCTGCGCTGTGGTGCTGATCTCATTTGGTGCTGTGCTGGGGAAGACAAGCCCAGTGCAGCTGCTGGTTATGGCTCTACTGGAGGTTCCAATGTTTGCAGTCACAGAGTGGGCTGTGCTGAAGTACCTAAAAATCAATGATGCAGGAGGGTCTATTTTAATCCATCTGTTTGCATGTTACTTTGGCCTGGGGGTGACGTTTGTCCTGTACAGACCTTGTCTAAATGAAGGCCATGCGAAGCAGAGCACCAGCTACCAATCGGATTTATTGTCTGTGGTGGGCACCTTGTTCCTGTGGGTGTTTTGGCCATCCTTCAACTCAGCGCTGACACTGAAGGGAGATGACCAGCACAGAGCCATACTGCACACGTTCATCAGCCTTTGTGCCTCCACGCTCACAGCATTTGCTCTCTCCGCAATGCTAAACAAAAAAGGCAAGCTCACTATAGCTGATGTACAGAATGTGACCCTGGCTGGAGGGGTGACAGTGGGCGCATCTGTGGACATGATGATATCACCTGCAGTTGCATATGCATTGGGTATGATGGGATGTACTGCTTGCATGCTGGGCTACAAGTACCTAAGCCCCTTTCTGGCCCGCCGATTGCGGATCCAGGATCAGTGTGGAATACATAACTTACACGGCCTAACAGGACTTGTATCTTGTGCTGCGGGGATTGTTGCCATACTCGTGGCTACAGAGGAGGTGTATGGACCCAGTCTGTATGAGATATTTACCCACAGAGCTCCTGTGGAAGGAGACCCTAAACTGCAGGAGCTTCAAGAGCTGATCCCTGGTTTGCAGCCAGGGCTAGGAAGGACTGCACAAGAGCAGGCTCTTTACCAGGTGGCAGCTGTGTTCTCTACAATAGGAGTGTCAGCACTGGGAGGTGTTGTTACTGGCTATGTGTTGAAGCTTCCATATCTTGCCTCACCACCGGATGAACTCTGCTTTGATGATGAGTTGTTTTTTGATATCCCTTTTGACTATGATTCACCAGTTATACTACATCCAGTTGAAAAAGAGGATGCTGTTGACTGCATTTGAATAAAACATAACTATTCACATCTTCTACACAGCCTTGTATGCAGAATGTTAATAGTCTAGTAAATGAATGTATTAAAGGTTCCCTATAGTAAAATTAAAATATTTCCAGTTATGTGCCTTGAAAGGACTGGACTAATTTTGCAATCTGTCAGAAAAAGACTGGTATATGTTTTAGCTTGATATAAAACCCTCCCGCTATCCTAAGGTACTTCAGCAGACTACCAGCAGAGGGAGCCAAACGCGGAATGTTATATGTCCGTGTTGTAGTTGGCTCCAGCTACTGGCGAGTGCACCGGGTCATTTTGACCCACAGGACAGCGGAAGGGTGTGTCTGGAATTTCCATAGTGTATCTAAGCCACACAAAATGTCCAATACTGTATACTTCGCACTCAGAGCTAAAACTTATTTTGTAGTTCTTATCTAGTTTACATAAATGTTATAAACCCACATTTATGTATGGTGTAATTGCATTCATTACATTATTGCCTATTGTAGTCTGCGCTTCTATTGTAAAATATCTGTAGTCTGTAAATTACTAAACAGCTTTCACTGAACACCTGCAAATAAAAGTATCGAATTCTGAATGGATGTTGGCCACGCTGGGACTATAGGCTACTGTGTAAAACTTGTATTTCTGTAGTGTAGTCACTAGATGGCAGTAAATTGCCGACTTTAATCAGTCTTTGGATCCCGTTCTCGCGTTAACGAGCGCCATTTCCAAAACCAAACCAAACCAAACCAAGCCAAGCCAAATTTCCTGACAACACGACGTGGTAATCCTAGATATATTAAACATAAATACATATATAACTTAACTGCAAGTTTGATTAAGTACTGCGCAGCGACCTTTGACCTGATCTCATCGCCAGCATAATTCCCAACACCGTGTCTTTGAACGCGACACCATTTTTACCAAAAGGTAGGTTACGGTATGCTAGTCAACTTGCTCTTCAGCTAATGTGAAGCAACGGGCCTAAACGGCTAGCGCTAGTTTAGCTTCCGTAAAAGTAATTTCCAGAAACTATTTAAAAAATATGTTAGTTTACTTTGTAGTGGTGCAATTGTTTTGATTGTCCTGTTGTGTTGCGCGTAACAGTAGTTAACACTAGCAACGATAAAGTCGTGAACATGTACCATTCTAAATGCGGTTACCACAATCACATATTAGCTTTAGCCGTTAGCCTGGGCCTTAATTTAGCGTTTGATCTAGTACTGTAGCGTCTACGTTACTCTTCTCTAAGTTACCTTGAATTTAATTTCTGGTTATAAAAATGTAATGTTGTGTTAATTTCACTTTTATTATATTCTCTGACCGATTACGACCTAGCATTTCATTCTAATGCTATGAAACACGCACACATACCGTAGCGTACTGTATTGTATAATAACGTACATTTTTTGTTCCTGAGCACCGTACTGTTCAATAACCTACAGTACTTTAGAGTCGGATATATGGTGTAAGATACTGTAACGCTGTTATTGCTAGAGGGAACAGTTTTAGGCGAACAGTCAGCAGGATTTTCTTGATTTGCTCAAACTTTATTTCTTTTGCTAGGACCATGGCTGACGATTATGAAATCGAGGCAATGCTGGAGGCTCCTTATAGAAAGGTGAGTAGCCGGATGTAGAGACCAGTTTTATTTATCTTAGATGTATGTCCTTTTGTATTTGCTATTAATATGTTACCAACTATATGTTTATGTTGTGTGGTACAAGTCTTTCAAACTCAATACAGACTTATGAATAAATTCCCATCTATCTCTTTCTATAGACTTGCCTAATGATATCTCACCTCTACTCCCATGAGTTCATCTTTGATTCCACTGTGAACTGTGATAAAAAGTAAGGTAGTTATTGCGCAATGTACTGATGTACTGTGGTTCCCTTAGGACTAAAAGAGGCTCACCTTAGAACATCCAATCCCCCTGTTCGGTTGCAACAAGGTGAATGCCAAAGGATGATACGCGCATTTTACCTGTCCTGCAAAGGAGGCAGTATTCAGATTTATAATCTTCATAATGTCGTCATGTGTAAATGCGTGGGTCTTTTTTTTATTTTTTATTTTATTTGTTTTATATATATATATATATAGCCTAAATAAGGAATCTTACCTGATGGACAACTGTGTTGATGATTACACACATTAAACAGCAATATATGAAGTTATTACAGTTGTAGGTTCGTTGTGCAGATGTGAGAGTGATGTTGGGATTCTTGGCCAAATGTTTTTCACACAACCTGAAATATGAATACTGCCTCTTTGCCATAGTCAACTGTAATTCCTGTAAGAACAGAGTCAACATCTTGACCTTGCATGCTACACAGCACCATACAGTTTGAGATATTACTAGGTTGACTGTAAAATAGCTGTGGCTATTTATCTTTAATGTGTATTTATTCTATCTTGAATGAAATGCCTAAAAATTCTTTAAATTCATTTCAAAAGCAAAGTACATAGGTAGTTAAAATATGGCTGATCTAGTGGATTTCTTTCCAGTTTTTTGTTGGGCGTCGATGTTACTAAGCAGTGTAAATCCCTGTTTGCTTCAGGGCGAGAGGTGGCATCGAGCTCTTACAGTCCAAGAACGAAAATGGGTGAAGATCACTGGACTGACACCAACCACACAGGATCTCTTTTAGTGGCTCTGGGCAATGTGTAGCCTGATGAGGCTTAGGCACAGATAGTGGCATTGGTACGACTTGTGAGGAGGGGAAGGGTGGAAACGGCCAGTTCATTGTCAAAGCTTACTGAACAATAATACAATGTTGGGTACCTTCCAAATTTATTTCGTTGCAGTGAGTACTAAACACTCTAGCTAAAAGTGGGTTAGGTTTTTGCAAGGACGCTGTGTCCAGGCATGACAGTAAAAAGTATGATAATATTATTAATTTACCATATTCTGTACTTTTTTTCTTCCCCCTTGTCCCACCCCATCCCCTTTACCATGACGGCTTGAAATGTTTCACCTCCGTCCTCATGATGTTCTTCTATCAACCCTGCTTAGGATGAGAACAAATCATCTCATGCAAATGGACATGAGGAGCATGGCAAGAAGTAAGTTTTCCATATCATTACTGTAGCGGTTGTGATGGGTAACAAAATTGAACCGCAAAGTTGAAAAACATCTTACTCCTTTGACTATTGGGGATCATTACACCCACCATATGATAACTATTAAAGAAAAGCAGTGCTGCATATACTGTTTTCTTTTTCTGCACTGTAAAATAATTGGCGTATTAGTCGCACAACAAAACTGTGTTGTTTGTTGTGTGGAACATCGATTGCATCACTCTGCCTCTTTAGAATTACATATTATGTCTTAAACTAACATGCCATTTTGGCTTGGAATCAAACATCCTGACTCTTTTAAAATGCATCGTTAGTAAAGTGTGTGTATTATAAAAAATGTTGTGATGCGTTCCAGGAAAAGGAGGAGCCGGAGTCCAGGCTCTTCCAAGAGAAGAAGCCGGAGCAGGGATCGGAAGAAGAGCAGGAAGAGAAGCAAGAGTAGGGAAAGAAAGCAAAGCCGCAGCAAGGAGCGCCACCGCACTCGCTCACGTAGCAAGGAGCGCCCTGGCCGCTACAGAGCACGCAAGAGCCCTTTGTATGTGACTATGCAGCCATTTCAATGTAATCGTCAATGTATGAATGGAATGAAACTGAAAGTGTTTTCTCATTTTAGCAAGAAACGTTCCAAAAGTCGTAGCCCCTTCAAAAAGGAGAAGAGTCCAATCAGGTAAGATGACCATCCACTTTGCAAATTTGAGTAATAATTGCTGTCATGGATATTGTGCTTATGGAGTCTGCCCCGGGTACACCCAGGGTAGTTACATTTAAAGCTTTTTAATTTTATGTAAAGTATGGCAAAATTATGAAGGATATAATCTGCGGCTACTTGATAAATAAAACATTT
>JAODUG010000022.1:2849117-2908512 GCA_027564795.1 Aphredoderus sayanus | reverse complement strand
TAAATAAATAAATACACTCAGCAATGACAATTGAAAAACACACAAATCATACACAATCAGATGGCGCCGCCGTGTGGACAAAAACTATATTTCTGAGTACATTACGAGGGTTAACCCACTTTATGGGTTCGAGCTGGGGCATAAACACTCATGCTGTGCATTTTTTAATAGCCTTTTGAGCTAAATAGTTGGCTAGCATTTATAGAAAATGTACATTCCACCTATTTTTCTATAAGGAATGATGCATGGATAGCAAGAGGATATCTTTGCACATCCTAATTCTGAACTTGTACTTTGGTGGGACAAGGCTGACAGTCATGGTTTCAACTATGGTGTGATGTACCCAACATCATCTTTGGAGAAAGATAAACGTTTGAACCAAGTTCCAACAGTCAACAAAACTATGAATGTCTAATTATGTTGTCAGATTACAGAAAAACTTGACTTTGCTTAACAGTATATTGTATGGTTTCATCAACTTGTGAGTAATGTCTTGTGTAACAAATGAGACTGGTTTCATGCGTGAACTTCAGACTTTATATTGTTCTAACAAAAGGTACCATTGCAACATCAAAATGGTTTTTAACTAAATTGACAGTTTACAATACAAAGTGCCAAGAACAATATTTTTCAATTTGTAACTTTTCCTCTTTTTTTGGGAGTTTTACATTTTTCTCCTTCAGAAAATCTTTTGACACCTGGCCTGTATGTATATATAAAAACAAAAAAAAAAAGTAAATTATTTGGTTAGATTAAAATGGAAGTGTAGCAAGCAAGGAGACCACTTTCTTGAAACACATGAAAAAGCTATTCAAACGAATTTTGCTCAAATATACGTTTACCTAGGAGTGATAACAGAACTGTTATTCTTTTACACTGGCTATTTTACAGAGTAGCGCTAATTTTTGTACAATAAAGCCACAATATCTATAAAGCTTCTTAATGTTAAAGGCATCTTCCAGTTGCCTCCATACCTCATGTGCAGTACACCTAAACAAGGCCATAATGTTGGTCAACAGATCAGATGGTCATGTTTACTGCTGACCTGAAGGGGTTATTTACTTCTTAGGAGAGCATTCTTTAGCCTGGTGAGCCTGCAGCACAGCAATGGCCTCATCCACCTGTTGTCAAGAAAATGCAACAATTTCAAATAAATGTGAATAAGAATAGTCAATGTTAGTAAGAAAGTCAATCAAACCCAAGAAAATGTGGCATTCAGCGTATCAAACTGTTCCTTTACTGTGTCGACATTACATTTGATTATTTAAAGCAAGCACAGGTTTTTATTTATCACTTTAGCTGTAGGCTACTACATCAGACAGTAGATACACTCTTGAATTAAAACACAAATGACTTGACATTCTTGTTTACATCATAATCATAAAATGTAGCTGCTTTCTCATACAGTATGTTTTTCAAGTTTGCTTATTAGACCAAGGAGAATATATAACCTTGGAATTACTAACAGGGAAACTGGTACTGAAGTTAATGTTTGATGCCTTTGTATAAGAGAATAGCATAGGCCTAATCATTAGTCATTTAATGGTGGTTATAAAACAAAGTAATACCTTAGAATGCAGGGACTCTGGGGATTCAAGCATATGTATAAGCTCTGAATTGTCGATCTCCAACAGCATTCCAGTTATTTTCCCCGCCAGGTTTGGGTGAAGGCCCCGGATTAGTGGGTACAATCTTTCACCTACATAATGTTGCACAAGATGCAATCATCACAATGCAATTAGGCCTATAAATTAAATGCTCCAGATACTTGCTGGGCCAACAACTTAACAACTTCACCCAGCGCACTACCTCCTTGTGCCAGATAGAAGGCGCCAATTCTAATTCTACAGCTTACACAGAAAAATGCTGTGCATTGCTGGCACAAAAGGTAGCACATTTGAAACCTGAGGACAACAGACGGGTTAAACAATCATTCTGCCAAACTATTGTATACAGTCTATATGCTAAAGTAACATATTCAGAAAAGCACATTAACTTTAAATAAATAATGTGCCATAAGTTAGCCTGGAAAAATAATTCATTAAAGTTAACAGACAGTTACAGTTTATTACATAATACTCCAATTACCTTATCCAGGTTTGTGTATTCTGGTTAGTAAGCTATACATGTAATGTATAGCCTACTGTATGCCAATTCAGAGCAACTACACATCCCTAATATTATTGGGGAATATCTAATTAATATGAATATAAACATGGGCATTGGCAAAACAAATGCTTACCCAGAAGCTGTTTCTGGTCCATTAGAGGAGCTGCAGCCAGCATGGAGGCTGTAAGGGGCTCCTGGCCATGAATGTGCACTGCTGACTCCATTGGAGATGTAACAGCCTTAAAACCAGAAACAACCCAGACATTAAACATGCTTCGTTGGTATATAAATATCTCATAATCAACAAAAAGTAAATTAAAAAACTGTTTGGGCCATTAAGCTTCTGACCAAAAAGTGACGGTTTACTTGATTTATCACATTATAGGGATAATACTTTATAAAACTCCATGCACTTCATGCATTTTAGTATTTTCTGTCCAAATCAGCTGTACAGCCGATTTGGACAGAAAACACCAAAATTTAAGCACAGGCACAAAAGTGTCATTAAAGTAGGTTACTGATGGGTCAAACATTTCTATCTTGGAATCAAGTGTTTGAACAAATACCTTTAGATGCTGTCTGTTAAAGAAAGTGATGTAACATGACAGTAACACTGTATACCTGTCTCGTCATTGGTGCAGGTATTGTAATGACCTGAGCAGTGTTCTTAAAGGCAGAGGAGTACTTGTAGTGGCTACCTCTGGGTAGGTCACCTCGGTTCCCCATTGTCTGAGTGCCAATATTGGCTGAAGAGAAATTAGATACGTTTATAATTCTTTTGTTCCCCCTGTAACGTGAAAACTGATTATTTTATCATCAGACAAAAAATAAGAACTTACTAGTCTTTTGATATTTCATGTTTGGAACTTGAGTGGAAGCCTGCCTCACAGTGGCAATAGAAGTAGATGCACGTCTGGGAAGGGTAGTTGGTACAAACTGTGTTGAATAGGGTCCTAATAGGAAACAGAAGTTGAACATTTGACTGCTTCGGTTCTGTGACCTACATTTAGACAAACGTGCTGAATCCATTCACCCTGTGCTCTAGGTAGCTGTGTTGTCCAGCGAGGGGCTGCTCTCACATTGGGGACAGCATTGTGGTTGTAAAAGGAACGAACAGGAGGCTGCAACAAAATTTTTCAAATACTCTCACTCTAACTGTATATTATAAAAGGCAGTTATGTATAAAAAATATATATATTATAATATATTATAAAAGGCAATGGGATCCAGTCATCTACAGCGGGATGTCAATTTGATTTACTTGACTTTCCTACCTGTGGCACAGCAGACATGTAGTAGCCAGCCTGCTGGAATGAGTCTATGACCGGGCTAGGCATGGTTCTCACAGTGGAAAGTCTCTGCAAATACTTATTGGTAAGGATGGCTTTACGCTCCTCCTTACGCTGAGCCAAAGCCACATACAGTGGCTTAGTAGCAACAATTCGGCCATTCATTTCAGTTACTGCCTTAGTTGCTTCTTCAGGGGATGAGAAACACACAAAGCCAAAGCCCTTGCTCTGGTTTCCATCTGTCATAACCTAAGTGAAGAGGATCCCAAAATGTTTGTAAACAAAATCAACACTGAGTTTCAATAAAACTGAAATCAATTTCAAAATACCCATCTCATATCCTAGTATTGTACCTTGGCGCTAGTGATGGTGCCATAAGGAGAAAACTCCTTCCTTAGTCTCTCATCATCTATGGTATCGTCTAAGTTCTTCACATATAAATTTACTCCCTAAATTCAAAGAACATAATGGTAAAAAAATTAGCAACCTTTAGCAGACATATGATGACTGAATGTAATAATAGGATTAATAAATAAATTGAGTTTATGGCTACGATATATATATATATATATATATATGAACAAACTGCAAATATCTACCTATATATTTAGAGCCAGTAATGTTGGCATCAAGTGCTCATTTGTTAGGAATCGTTATATTATCAAAAGTAGTAATACAAAACCACTACTATATGTACTACTCGACTCAGTGGCACTTCACATATACAGCAAATACATGAATGAGCTAAAGTGACTAGAGCGTTGCCAGACATAATTCATAAGTCTGTTGGCCATCTTTTTTATATAACATAAGTGTTGGCTGACTTTAGTCTATTAATGGCGACAACTGTCTGCATAACGGTATGCCCAAAAACTTGTATTATAAAATATACAACAGATAAATGTTTTCCCATCAGCACAATTTTGCAGTGGCTAATTTACCATATTACTTCCTCTCACAAACAACAGTCAGGCACTCTCCCAATATACACATGCACCTGATAGCGTTGGATGCGATCTTGTTTGATCTGTTCAAACTTGCGCTTGAGCTCTCCCTGGCGCTCTGTCCTCTTCTGAGCTCGCCCTACATAGAGGACCTTTCCATCAAGCTCTTTTCCATTCATCTCCTCAACTGCCTGAGAAAGAAAAATGCAGTCCATTTGGGCTTAACATTTTAACCTTTAATAGAGTTCATGCATTTTAAAGCCGTGTGTCCATATAGCATTTTTCTCATGCAGAAAAATGCAGGCGTGTGCTCGATACATTTGTTTTTTGTTTATATCTTGACGGTTCACAACATAACCGCCACTGTTATAATCTAGACTAGTATCATCACCTCTTTGCTTTTTATTAGCCATGTTTTTGGGAGCAGAGGGGAAAATAATACACAGCTTCTCCATTTTCCAGTTGGCTTTGCCAATTTTCTTGGTTACCAAGGTGACAATCCTGCCCCATATCTTGCCTGAAAAAAGGAGCTACATTGACAACACCAGCATCTTCCTGTAATATCATCTAGAAGAGCTTGCAGCAGCTACACAAAAAAGGCAGAGCACTATGACAATTGATGCTGTGCAGATGCATACGCCCTCCCCTCACTGGGAACAAGTGAGAAGAAAAAAAAGCACGTATGGACACGTGGCCTAAAAGCACATTTCAGAGTATGTTATGCCTATGATCTTTGACAGTTCAATCTTTAAGACAAAGTTAATTGCACCAGTATTGACAAAGCTGGTGCTCAATATTCTTATGGCTGCTGTACAAATGTTTTAAGAGACCCCCACTTCCCCCCTCTCATTAAAAAAAAAAATACTTAACAGAGCTGTCAATGATCACAAAAATAACATGTCGATCCAGGTTTTTGGAAAAAGGAGTTTCACTTTAATGTGATGAAAAGCACTGCATATAATCACAACAGCATTTCCACATGAGAGTAAAATCAGAGCAGACACTGAAGCCTGGCACACAACCTTTTGAGCATCCTCATGACTGCCATAATTGACAAAGCCAAATCCACGCGAGCGTCCCCGTTCGTCCTTCATCACCCGTACACTGAGTGTCTTTCCTGAGATTTAGAGGACAGAGACAATTTAATATCTAAAAAAAGGTTTTAACATTAACAGAATTGTATTCCACCCCCCGGCATGGCCCATATGGACACCAAAGACCTATTGGTATTGTCATTAGTTACGCTATGTTCTATTAGACTTAGACAATTTCAATCTGTTTTACCACTATGCAGATATGGTCAAACCACAATCAATTCTCTCTCAAAATGCAAAATGCAAAACCAAAAAAAAAAAGCTTACCAAACATGGAAAAGAGTTGCTTGAGGTCATCATCAGCGTAGTCCTCACCAAAGTTCTTGATATAGACATTGGTGAATCTCATGGCTTTGGCCCCAAACTCAGATTCCCTCTCCTTGCGGGACTTAAAGTGGCCAACAAAACTGCGGAAAACCCATCACCAAGGAGAAATCACAATACTACAAAATTAAGTTAAAGTACAATCAATACCTGCTTGAAATACTTTTGTAGGCATAGGAAGAAAAAAAATGCAAATAGATTTTATTTTATGCAAAACAGGGTGTTTAACTTACTGTTTCAACTCACCTTCATAACAAGGTGAAAGACTGCATGGGATACACATAGTTAAAACTACAGCATTCAGCTTTCTGATCTTGACCCTAAAATGTTTTCTAAAACCCCTTGAAGTTGCAAAGTATGGTAACATGCACAAAAACCTAAACATGCCATGCTACCAGTTTCACTGACCTACGCAGGGACAACTGACAATTTTCCCCCAGGAAATGAGCCTTTGGGTTGACAATGCGAGAGTCCAGCTTATTACCTGTCTCTAGGCTGAGCAAAAACAAATGGAAAAGTCATCTGCAAAAGGTCCACAGCGGTTTGTGATAACTAAGTCATAAAACAGAATTCTCATTTCTACATTCAACTGTCTCTCCACTCATTTAAGTTGCATGGGCTAACATTTCTTCAGTTACACAGTAGTAGTATTTAGTATCAACTCACACTTTCCTATCATTCAGCAGCATGCCATTCATCGTCTCAATAGCCCGGTTTGCTGCTTCCTGTGTCTCAAAGTGAACAAAGCCATAACCTTTTGAGCCCTTCTCATCACAAACAACCTGGAACAAAATAAATTACAAATATTTTAATTATTGCACATAATAGCATGTTAAAAAATGTTATTCCAGTTCTCTTTTCTTAATTTTTAAGGCTTCTGGTGATAAAACTTCTACCAGGCCTGGCATTTGTTTTTAATATGAAGATTTGTTTTTAAAAGGAAGAAACGCAGATTGTAAACTTACTTTGCAGGACAAAATATTCCCAAAGGCTGAGAATGTATCGTACAGGGCCTTGTTGTCAATAGACTCATCCATGTTTTTGATGAATACATTCCCAACACCAGACTTCCGAAGACCTGGGTCACGCTGGGACCACATTATTCTGATGGGACGACCTTTAATGACTTCATAGTTCATTGTATCAAGGGCACATTCCGCTAAAGTTAAACAACCACAACAAAAAATAAACTTTAGTATACTATCTTAAGATGGATAAAAACATTTTTTATGTACTTGTTTTCTACATTGAAATCACACCAATCCCTGTATCAAAGCTGAACAACTGATTTATCCTTGACAATTCTGTAATGTATCCTACTTTAATCCACAGCGAATTAAAGTTTACATTACTACTAAAGGTAGGAGCACTACACTAGGGGTTAAGTATTTGCTCAAGGATTCTTCCAATGCGCAATGCCAGAGATCCAGCTGAAAGGTACTGGTTCAATAACCCAGCCCATTAGACTAATCTCAGCCTAATGCCCATGTTTGGTGTCCCTTGAGGGATATTTCAACACTTCTGTAATTCTAGACTGAAGAAAACCTAGCTACTGTGTGGTAAATGTTGATATCAGTTTGAAGAATAAACTTTATACATTACCATCTGCTGGCTGCTGGAAGTTTATGTAGGCATAACCTAGAGATCTGCGAGTGATGATGTCACGGCACACACGGATGGACATAATGGGCCCAGCAGGAGAGAACTTCTGATAAAGCATGGCTTCTGTAACATCAGCATGCAAGTCCCCCACGTATAAGGACGCTAAAGGGTAGGCTGTTCCACTGCTGTTCATCTCTGGTTGCAACTAATTAACAAAATATTGACAACATTTAAGAAAATATATTAAACAATTCCTTTGGCAGTTAAAATGTCTAGATATAACATTTTAATAACAGCACAGTGCTTCAACATATTCAAGTCTTTAAGTGGAACAGTATTTCAAGACCATTGCCCTATATTTCCTTGTCATTTTATTTACACCTTTGAAAGCACAAACCATAATTTTTTCTTTCTCCAAAATATTGTGGTTTAAGTCAAGTGAATTACTTCTATGTTACATCTTAGTATGCAATCGTCCTTAATGCGTGTACTGTGGTACAGTACTGGTACAGTATACTGTACTAAAACAGTTTCCATCGTTTGAGACTCAGCCAATCGTGGGAGCCAATTCTACAGTACAGCCAATCGTGGAGAAAAATAATATACCACATGCTGCTATGTACTGTAGGCTACTGTAGACTGGAGCATGAGGTGGTCCGTTCTCGCAACAAAAAACGTGGAATGTGTAGCGGTACTTACTGTACAGTACTTTACAGTACGTTACAGACAGCAAACTAAAGTTAACGTTAAAATGTAATCTGCATTTGTCACCTTTTAAAAGCGTGCTTATACAGTATATTTAAATAAAATGAAAAGTGCGGTAACGTTAGTGATGAAAGCAGTTATTGTATCTAAGAAACACCGAAATGTACCGGTACTAAAACAGTACCGTAACAGAAACCCAAAAACCTAACTTGCAGTACTGTTACTTTACAGTACTGTACAGCTAGCCCACTCTAACGTAAGTTTGGGTGAGCTAGCTAAATATGACTAAAGAAAACAGGAACATTTTGTGAATAAACCATTACTGTAACGTACTTTGAAATGGTCGATGTTTAATATTTGTTAACTTACTTTTTTGTAACTAGCCAAGGACTTGACTTTAGCACGTTTTATGATCTTCACAGTATGGCGTGTCTATTTTTTTTTTTTACCTTGATTATTGCCGTGAAACACCTGTTTTGATGCTCTGCGCCATACTACGTATTTAAATTTGAGCAATTCAATTTGAGTATGTTAACAGTTGCAGTTAACTGACAGTCGTCCGCGAAACAAAATAGGTCTGACACTATTTCAGACAACCCTCTGGCGGTCGTTACGTTACCAAAACTCACTTCGATGAATTAATCTAAACTAGAACTGCTTTTTCTAAATCTGTCCCTGTCAAATTCAACACTACGTGATGGTCATATATTCTGCGAAATATCAGCTCAAATGTGATCGAAATCCTACCCTTTAATATACAAATAAAGACCCTTGGCATGTTATCTTAAACGAAACTTTATTTCACTGAATGGTCTTTGACACGTTCCTATTTCTTACATGTATAGTGAAACTAGAATGGTTTTAAGATACATACACAAATCTAGAATTACACCAACCATGTTTATCTCCACTTCATCATTGCTTTTAGAGCTATTCTAAAAATTTCACAACCACGTGTGCACTGGGTAATAGACTGTTACAGAAGCAAATTTTAGCCAGAAGACTTGTCAGTAAAAACAAAGCATGTTGAGATACCTGATATACAGACAGGCTTTGTTCCACATTCACTAACTGCATTTTCATCAAGCATAGAGATAAATTGACATTATTTTTCAAAGATTATCTCAAAATCACTGGACCATTGTCAAAGTAAACTGTCAGCTATATGTGGAATGGTGTCTTCAACTACAGCATGTGGAATGTAGTGGTGATACATGGTATTGTGACACTGGGATTCTTCCAGGAAATGGAATTTGGTGTTCTAATTTGCATCCTTGTTAACATGCCCGATTTCAGAGGCCAATGTTTTACTGACAACATTTTAACAGAGACAATGCGTGTAAAGGGTAGGACTCGGGCCAAACAAATCTCGTACAGCCTGAAAACCGTTTTTTTTTTGTGCATTTCCTTTTTTTTTTACTGCTGCTGCACCTACAAAATTAAAGTGGCTGCAAAAGAAAGCCAGGCACAAAAACTTTGGAGAAAACAACTGCTTTAAGTGGAATATTTTGCAAGCAAAGTTGATACAGTGTGATAAGACATTTTCAATTAACATCAATAAAAAGTTACTTTAGGTTTAACATACAGATGATAGTCAATCTTGCAAAAAACATGGAGCCATGTTTAAGCACATACAATTTTCATTGTATTTAGTTCAAGCAGCACCTGAACAGTGAGTTAAACTAGTAGGATAATCCACACTTTGATCCAAATTTAAAAAAGAACTGCCTTTCAAAAAGCCAAAATAAGTGGAATGTCTTATGCTTAGGAAATCTAAACAATCTACAGGGTCCCTTAATTAAACTTTAGTGAATTTGTGAGCATGGTCAAAGAGCATAACACTAAGATGCCAGTGTCACAATACAGCCTGCCTCCTTTCTGTATGAGCCCACAGCAGAATTGCAATTAAATATAGGATTGTATAGTGTATGAAATTAGCAAATTATCTTGTGAAACAAATGAAACAGCTAGAATCACAGTGTTTGGTGAAACATCAACTGCCAGTTTAGTTACCATGTGAAAACCTGTAAATACCATAACAAATCATAAAAAGAATGTAACAAAAGAAGGATGAAAAATGAACAACACACTAACTGGGACAAAAGGATTTAAGGAAGGACAATTAGAATCCCCTCCACACCCACATAAATTTGCGCGCACACACTCAACAACAAAAACACTCACTGCCTAGCAGACAAATGAACATCAGCAACATGGACTCGCTACTGAATACAGTATTTCCACAAAATGACTGAATCAGCTAACAACTGAAAATTACCCTGTCGCCTCTCACCCTGTCGCTGAGAGGGGTAAACTAGTTGGTCAGGAGCAATTCAGGCTGTTTGTCATACAGAAGGGGAAGGGGCCAATGGAGTGGAGGGGGGAAGGATGTTTATAAGCTGTCTGTGTTTAAGATAAGAGTGTAGGTGGATTAACAGTGCAATTCCATTAGTTTTCCCCTTCTCCGGTCTCTGCCTCATCTGCCTGGTTTTCTGATGTCCACAGCTGTGAAGAGAAAATGTGTTAACTTTAAAAAACAGTGTTACGTATTTGGTAGTAATGGAAACATCTGATAACCAGTCAAAACCAAAAAAACATAGGCCCTATTACTCACAGTCAAATTGTCCCTTAGTAGTTGCATGATCAGGGTGCTGTCTTTGTAGGAATCCTCGTTCAAAGTGTCAAGTTCAGCAATGGCTTCATCAAATGCCTGCAATGAAGACTCAGCATTTAGGAAATACTAAAAAAATTAAGAACACAGTATTTATTTTGTCATTATGTATTGCTCTAGAAATGCAGGCTATGCTAATGAAAGAACTCACTAGGCCATGATTCCTAAGAGTGTTTCTGAAATAACCCAAATACCCTCAAGGTGTCACCATTACATATTTGCATCAACTTCTATCAGAGTCAGACTATAAAGCAAGCAACAACAAAAAAAGTCCTGTACATACATTGTTTAAATGTTTAGATATCCATCTGAGACGCAATGTTCAATTGACTAAATTAAATAAAAACTGAGAAATTCACACTAGCATGTTTTACTTTCCACTACTTGATGGTACTTGGTATAATGTTATGAATAAAATTGGTCACTGAATCAAATTCTCAATACATTATACAAAAACCTTAAAATGCAGCTATGGAAGTGTTTCCCACTATTTCAGTATTCCATGTTTTTGTAATGCATCTACCAATCCCACATATGAAAGTGAGATAAATATGGCCACTTCATTATAATGGTTCGAAAATGCTTGCCAAGAGTCTCGTTTGCAGCAATCTTTATTCTAAATGAATCTATTTTAAAAGAATAAAATGCTATTGTTATCTAACTTTATTCCTATACAGAAACATTATGTTCCAACTGAACTACCACTAAATGTCTCAACAATTCCCTTCAATACAAACTGCATAAGATAGTGTTAGATCTTGACGGTCACTTGACGGACACTCTTTATATGAAACACCATCACTTGCACAAAACGTCTTATAACTGCTACAAGGGCTGTTCTCTGAAACCACCAATACTTTTTCAAAGTCAATGTTCTAAACAAGAATTATACCGTTTTGGCCAAGTGGCAGGCCTTTTCAGGATTGTTGAGGATTTCGTAGTAGAAGACTGAGAAGTTAAGGGCCAGGCCAAGTCTGATTGGGTGTGTTGGCTGCATCTCATTCTTGCTGATTTCAAATGCATCGTTATACGCCGTTTGGGAGTTATCCACCGTTTCTGTAGAAATAAAAATAAAATCAGTTTAATTATTTTCTTATACCTAACACAATTTCATTATTCCATCTCTCTCATGACAAGCACATTGTTTTACTTACCTTTCTTGTCCTCCCCAGCTGCTACCTCAGAGAGGTATCTATAGTAATCGCCTTTCATTTTCAGGTAGAAGACCTTGCTTTCAGCAGCAGATGCATTGGCAATGAGATACTTGTCCAGAAGGCCCTGAGCATTAAAAGGAACTGATTAATGTTGCAACTAACACAAATTGAAAATTTGTTTTTGTACAGTATAGCACTTACCAGCACATCAGTGCAGATGTCCTTCAGCTCAGCTTCAATCTTCTCCCGATATTCACACGCCATGTGCTGCTTTTTGTCATTGCCTTCAGTTTTCTGCTCAATGCTGGAGGTGACACGCCATGAGGAACGGCGTGCTCCTACCACATTCTTGTAGGCAACAGACAGCAGGTTGCGTTCCTCATTGGAGAGCTCCACACCTTGCTCCGTCACAGACTTCATGGCTGCAGCCATATCATCATAGCGCTCAGCCTGCTCAGCAAGCTTGGCCTTCTGTACCAGGTCGTTCTTGTCCATTTTCTAGACTGAGAAGGAAGGAAACTTCATGATTGATTATAAGGTCAAAAGAGAGACCGCGCTACTGTACTTAGCATTATATCTGGTAGCTACCTGTGTTAGCACTTGCCACTTTCAAACTAACATTTTTAATACATACATACATAAAAATAGTATTTATAAGACAACATATATCAAATGCAACTAAAAGTTACCATTTGTCTTGGGAACAAACAATAAAGTACTGTACTGTAGTAGTATACATTTCTTAATGTACTGCCCTGTACTGTACCAGTACCTAATACAGTACAGTAACGTACGGTACAGTATAAAGTAGCTAAGGTTAGCCACTGTTTGCTGTAAAACGCTCTGTAAAATATGTTTTCAGTCGGCTTAATCGAATAATTTGTTAAACAACCACATTGACAGTAAATATGATATGGTCCAGTGCGTACGTAACTCGTGTACGTTACGTTAGTAATACAATGGGCATTTGCTAAAATTAGCCGAAGCCTTCCTGGCTAGGGTTTTGAGGCCCTCTCAATACAGCTAACATCCTTAGCATATAGGTACTTTACAGTAAGTACTGTACGTTAGCATTCGTTTCTAGTTCCAATTACTTTCGCTCAGGTAGTTGCTAGAGTTTATGCAGTAATGTACCTTAAAACATCCGCTTTTACAATAAAGTCGCGTTATTACAATTTTGTCGGATCGGTGTTAATATTAAAGTATGCGACTCGAAATGTTGAGTTAACTAGCTGCAGCAGTCTGTCGATACGATATTGAGCTCTATGACTTCATAGGCCAGTGTTAGCAATGGCTGAGTACTGTATCACTCCCAACTGCCGTTTAGGGCCTAGCAACTTGACCGAGTGTCATTTCTTAATAATCAATAGAAACGGTGTGCACTATTAACACTTTTAATATTTCCTCATTAACAACATCTACGTCTACGCCTACTGAAGTCAGATGGCACTGCATGGTCTGCCAATAGTAGTGAACCTGACAGAACAGTGTCATGGAATCCGTTCGGAAAATGCTAGCTAGCTAGTTAGCAAGTCATTTTGCAAACCTATCGCTAACGGTACCGAGCCTCAGCTAGCATGATAGCTACTCAATTGAATTCAACCGAACATACAGGGCACACTTCCTGACACTGGACTTAAAATAAAGCGTGTAACAATATAGTACGCGATATACAAATCTAAGTTTTTACTTACATACAAATATTGGCGACTTTAAATCCTGCTTTTTCTCTGGACGATTCAGTCTCCGTCCTCCGTCTTGCTCCGCGTATCGTTCAGGGCAGTACCACTTCCGTTACAATGACACTTCTCTTTCCTTCTTCTCCGACATCTGTCTTACGCAACATCACACTGGTAGTAGACAGAAAAATACCAGTTGCAGACGTAAAATATTAAATTTTCCATAAAATATCTTGCTGTAAATTATTTCTGACAATGAAATATTGAGCTAATTGTTAGATTTTCATTACACTCACTAAACTGCGAGAATTACCAACTGATACAGTACAAGATTATAACTGATCTTTTGTGTACAGTTCTGATCAGTACTGTACAGTAGCGACACTCCCGCTACACACCTGCCATCTGTTACTGTATCATATCACCGAGCAGATTGGAAGATTCTTACTTCAGTGTCAAATGCCCCATCGTGTCAAGCCCTAAAGTCCAAAGGAGGTGCTTTGTGCAACCGGCCCCAGTTATCAAGTAGGCCTTTTTTAAATTTAATTTAGCCTAATAATTTATCATATTGATTTCTTAAACACACATAATTGACTGCTAATGAGTCTATACTTAGGATAAGGGTAATACTAATTCGCACTTGCCTACTCCAGCACACAAGCATGCAGGGTAAGATTATTTAAATGTACTTAATTTCACATGTATCTGGATATGGTTCTTAGCTTTTGAATAAACAGCCAACTATTACAGTAGATTATGCTATTCTATAATTGTCTATTGAAAATATATTAAAAACACTCTACATTACAATTCAAGTAGCCTACAACAATTGTACTACACTTGTAATTACTTTAATTACTTAATTGGGCTACATTGATGTTTATTTCTCAAATATATTATCAATTTATGACTTAGATTTAAACTCAAGGTTAGACATGATACATTGTACAATACCATACCAACATGCTGTATAATATAATTAGGATACTGTGTCTGTCCCTGCAAAATTAGCAAGACTCTGTGTCTTGCTCTCAGTGTCTTAGGCCATGTTGTCAAATAATATATACTGTACATGCAAAGTAATGCAGAAATTACATTTCTGCATAATGAAAATCAGATTATTTTTCAAAATCTGAAAGCTTTTCCCCAAGCTGTCAAATAGTGACATATACAGTATAAACATATATATATAAAAACACGATAGGATGTGTTGTGTGGTGCACATTCTGCTAGGCAGGCTGTGGTTTGCTTTGACAATTAATTTTAGAATCACTGTGAAAGAGTTCAAGCCAAAATTCCATCGATCATCTCCCAAAGTCTTTACCATAAACAGTTTTCATTAGCACTCCAAAATATACTAAAAGATTGTGTCCTAAGAATCATTCTTTTTGTTATTGTGTACTGAAGTAATCAGTATAGGTAGAAGAATTGTCATTGATTGTTACCTTGTGGGTATAGTAAACGCTTACTGCCAGCACATTTTTTATATAGTTTAAAAAAAAAAACAGCCACACTGCAATTGTCAGATCTGTCAGCAAGAATAGCACACCACTCATTGAGTTAAAATTTGTTTCCTGGCAGCTTAAGAAAAACTAGATGGAAAATTGTCCTACTCATATGCACCTCAGAGCCAAGCCCAGTGGACACAATTTGCAACCTCTCTCTCATCAGTCACTTCATAACTTTTTTATGCGTGCTCATTGTGATCCTTTGGACGCTATCACTACCACAAGAAATGGATACACGGTAGCTTGAAAACCTGAGGTAAAATAGTTCTGGGTTCATATAAAACACTAATAATTGAGGAAAATAATCAGATTTTGTGCATCAAATGCCAGTCATGTACCAACTCTGCCAAAGGAAACATCATATCTCTACGCATGCTACAAGAAGATTACAAATATAAAGAATAGTGACTTTGCAAACATGGGTCAATGGATGAATGTTTACATATAATGGCACAGATGTTGTACTCATATTCTTGGCTGTCTCATTGTGACCGTGATCCATCATGTCGTTTTTTTTCCAGCCACTTTAAAAATAATTGATGTGACTGGTAACCTCATCACTGAAATAGAAGAAGGGGCTTTATCAAATCTTCCTAATCTTGAGCATCTTATTCTTGCAGAGAACAGCCTGACTAAACTTACAATGTTGCCTCCCAAATGAATATCTTTCAATGCCAATGAACCATCTTATAACCAGGGGTGAAAAGGCAACACTTTTTAAAGTAAGACATCACTGCAAAAATGTAGTATTTTGTGTCTGTAGTTATTGTCCAATTTGCAGCACTTTGAATTCAAACAGTAAACTTACATAAAAAATGCTTCTGTTTTGTTATTTTGCAGAATATTACAGGACTGGCCTATCTATTCCTTGCAAACAATGAACTGGCAGCAATGCCACAACTAGTTATGAGCTACATGAAATACATGGAATAATACTGTTTTTCGAGACATTATACAGATAGAAGAAATTATTATCTTGCTTACTGACACTCCAGAACAACAAAATCACTACACTAACAGATGAGACATTCTGTAAAGGCAATAACACTAACTACATTTGAAGCAATGAAAGTATTAAACTTATCAAAGCATTTTCTGATACTATCAAATAACATTAGAGGTTATGTGATGTAGAAATGTGTAATATCCAAACACATTCACATAATGGAATTATGCTTATCACACAAAAAACATTTGTATGTGTATGCTCAATATATTTGCCAAAATAAAGACATTTTCAACAGATACTTTAAAATGCCTGATTTATTCTAACCATCTATATGCATAATTTAAATATAATGTGTTTATATTTATGGAAAATATAAATTACAAATACTCCTTGAGTAATAGGGTAACAGCAATTTAGTTTCATGTTGAATGTTATTTTTGTATCGATTAGATTATCTACTCTACCCCATGAATATAATGACACAAAAATCCATTATGCTGCTCATGATTCTTTTCTGGAATAGACTCCATCCAAAGATGTGTTCCTAGATAACACCTAATTTCCATTGTCCTTTACTTCGGCTTTGACTCCTTATGGTCTATGAAGCCACCTACAATCTTCTCCTGGTACTGTCGTTCTGACCGTTTTCTTCTGTAGACATCATCTGTAAAAAATATAAAGACATTACTAACATGTATCTTGATATATTAAGGGGATTCCAGAATTACAGATACTATCAGTACAGAGATGAATTATCGAGTATATCTAAACATAGTTTTTGTATATGTATGTTGAAAATGTCATATCAAATCAATTGACTGGAGGACGTGACTGCCTGAAGCTTCTATCACTGAAAGTTGATTCATTTCTATCACTTTCCTCGTTACTGTTCTTTCACCCACCTTTTCCAATCAAAAGTTTTACCAGAACAGTATTGTGAGCCGGGAGGGAGGGAGACATACATACATACATACATACATACATACATACACACACACACGCATTCTGCTAAACTGGATAGCCTATTACAAGGGTCTCAGCAGATGTATACTATGCTTACAAAATGTCTCTCGTCCTATCCTGACGTTGATCATGATCCACTCCATTACACCCCCAACACAAAAGAAGATGGGAAGGAATCTGTAGGTTCCGAAGTAACGTTGACCCGGTACAAGACTGAGGATATATTTGATGTTCTCACTTTTCCGAAACATCTCCAACAACGAAAATGTACTACTATACGTCTTTTAATTTTAAGTGGAAATAGTAACCATTACCAATACCAAACAAATCACACATGCACCGAATAAAGCACTCACTCTTAACATATTTTGCGTCTATCGCAAAAGTCTCACATGCCCTTAGTCAATGTGGGTCATATAAAGCAGTGTTGGTTTTACTGTATTTCGTAAGCGACAAAATACGGAGCACATATAGCTCTTAGCAAGGTGGAACGTCGAACGTAGTCCGGCATGCTTCGATGTACAAAACATATACACCCAAGAAGTATTGGTCATGTCATATCCGGGGTTGTCCTAATGTGATGTACCCGTTAATATATACGGTTCTAGGATGTATATACCCCTACCAAAACAGAAGATATCGGGACCAATCTTGGTTGTTTGTTAGAATGACCATTTAGCGGCTGGATCCAGAAGTTAACATGTGTACAAGGGAAACGGTGTACCAAAATACATCTATTTATTCATTCTTTAAAAACATTAATTCAATCGCTGATAGCGAATCTTGTATACAGCCAGACCAAACATTTCTTCTCTCATTCTCAAACTCACACACCCTTTAAGTTAAGTCACTAATTGGGTGAATCCACTCACAGGTGTACCATACAAGGCAACCAGACCCACCGCATAGAAGTTTTTTTTTTTTTTTATCATTACATATACATATAAATAATCTTAATATTATACCCCCTCCCCAGTACACAATTACCAGACTCTCCAAAACCCAGTACTATAATCCTTTAATCCACTCCTGCCACTTCAGGTACACAAAACTATTAAGTAGCTATATAATGTATAAGAATAACATCACAGATCAATTATCATCCCAAACATTTCCTATATTTCCTATTGCCTCTAAGGACCCACCTAACCTCAACCCAGATCCATTTTTGTCTCATCTAATAAAACTTATCAAAACATTGTTACTCATCTGTCCTTCCTCATACATAAATATGACATTCCCCACATCCAACTTCTAACCACCCCCTTTATCTCTACGTAACGGAATGATCTTATATTGTTATTGGATATAAAAATATGCACCAATACGTTTATAAGGGTCGACCGTCAGAGTAGCAACAACATTACACCCAGGTGGAAATTATTTTGGAATTTTTGTTTAAACAGTGTAGGTTGGCAAAAAGCTTGCCTTTGTTTTTTAAAATATTGCATATCAAACAAGGTTAAAGAGGTCTGTATAAAATATTTGCACGTTTATTTACCCATGTAAGAAAGTAATTTAAAGATTTGCTGATATCAATGACAAAAGTTGTTTTAGTAATACTGAGCCTGAATCTGTTCATTGAATCTGTTCATTTGTTTATTGCTTGTCACAAAACTAGTGTTTTGAATAGATACAGTATAGATTAGCCTCAGATACTATAGCCTATATAATTCTTGATCGTAGATAATCCATACCTGTAACCAACCCATAATGATAAAGTGTCAACGTGGTTTCATAAATATTTGAAAAAAATATAAGACAGAAAGAGAAGCCCCTTTCTTGAGCAAACAGGATACCCTGGAGTCTGACCATGTACACTCAAGAGTGCTACAGCTATAGTCTAAATACTTATATCTGAAAGAAGCGATTTCAGTTTTTGATTTTTAATACATTTGTCGATTCCTGCCAACATGTTTTCACATTGTCATTAATAAGCGTTATTGGGTGCAGTTTAATTGGCAATATGGTAAATGTTACATAATGCCATCAGCTATAACAAAGAAAATTATGTAAACAAAGTCTGAACTAATGAATGATAGATACACAAATATGTTTATTTGGCTGTGGAGATGAACTACTTTAACATTACAATTAATGCGCTCAAACATGCAACACAATGGTGTAAATGCAGATTAACACTTGACAAACACTATACAAGACAACCAAGATAACAGAAAATAGATAGCTAAAGAGCACAATTTTAAGATCAAATGAGGATAAAGTGAATTTATTTTGTAGTAATAATGACCTTCACTCTAGCATGATCTTGTCTACACCATGGTAAACATTTTCAGAAAAAGTCTGGACATGCAAAATGTTGACAGTCATATTACATCATTTGTTGGCATTGAACTGTAAAGTTAAAATTAGTTTAGCAAAAATATTACCCTATAATGTCATTAGTGTAGATCAAAACATGACATTTTAATTGAGCATTAAACTTAAAGTAGTAGTGTGTGTAAGATCTAGTCTCATTACTTGTATTATACTGTAACATTTTCAAAAGTTGCTTCCATATTCATGTGTGCATGTCACAATAAATGTAGTAATGTATAAATGTATACAATTCGTTCTATAACTATTATTTAGCCAATGTCACCTGGGATGTTTTTAGGTATTAGGCTAGAGAAGGTTGTTATGATTGTTTATATGTATGGCTGTACAGTATATCCACCTACATTTACCATAACATACAGTACTGCTACACATTGGATGTCACAGACTTAAGTTATATCTTATTAATGATACATCTTAAAGCATTAATAGCCATGGTTATTTTGATTGTGATTTAAACATCTCCATTTCAGTATCAGTACATCAAATAAACCTAATTTAAATTTTAAGTCAGTCTTCAACTTTGTGAGCTGGCCTACAAAAAGTCCAGTGATGCTCCACTGTGTTCTCATTTGCGCGCTCACTCATGTGATGTACTCGTGTGTTCCGAATACTGAAGCCTTGTTTCACTATGTAGTCCATAAGATGAACCCTTAGGGACACTTCCTGGTGATAGTCACATGGTCCAAAGGTGAAGGACACCTGGTAGTCTCTAGTGTCCATCATGTGTTTGTTCCATTTTGTGAAGTTGTTGGAAATACCCTCCAGCAGAGCATGCACCTTGGTAGTTATGGTCAACTGTGTTATGATAACAGCCACTGGATTTGAATACTTTGACAGTTTCCTTGTGCTAGAAAGCTCCACTACCTGCTCAAAGATGTCAGGAGGGTACAGCGGCTTTGGATCATGAAGGCATTGAATTAAAGGTTCAATCTGGTAGAAGTCTGCCTCCTTCCTGAGGAGATCCGTTTCTGTGAAGTCCATGGGAAGAGTAAGCTCAGATGTCCGCAGAAAGTTCAAGATATACCGGAATAATGTTCCATCTCGATCAATGAAGTAATTTCCTTGTGAATCACGTGTTGTGGGGAAGTCTCCTCGAAACATGGCACCAAGCATGGAGTCTGGATAACGCTGTAGGGTTGACAAACTTGTGGTATAAAGGTGGCCTCCCACATTCAAAGTAACAGGATTGGTCATCTGAAATAAAGAGATGGAGAAAGTAAATGTATGTTACGTACCTTTTCAAAATTAAAGGGAAACATTTGAGAGAAAAACAAATCAGCTATATGAAAGCCTTTCCTGACATCTGCAGGAACCTCAAGAAAGAAAAAAATAAGACTTTTTTTTTTTTTTTTACAGTGACAGGTGCCATCACATGTTGCCATTGAGCATACAATTCTTGTTAGCCTATAGCATCTATTATATTAAGATTTAACACATCTAAATTGCAATAACATATTTCTTACACTATGGCCCCAGTCTCCATTATCCATTTGCAGACAGATACCCACAAGGTTAGGTTCAGAACAGACCAGCAATATCTCTTAGTAATGCAACACCTGTTAAAAATAAATAATACATCAATTAGTATTTAGGTTCGGATAGAGGATGTTATATAAATCAGTGACTTAACAGAATATACGCCAACTAGAAGGGGTGGAACTTTATTTCAAGGGACTTGATAGCATTTGCGTGTCATTTAGGTATACACAAGTAATATTGTATGTTGACTTCATAAACTCTAAAGCAGTAACTCACCAAACATTTATGACTATATTATTCCAACAATATTCACGCTACAGTACCTGGTGAAACACTTGACACGGCTATAGGCAGCCAATGTATTTATACAAAAGTTTATTGATGCAGTAAGGCAAAGCTAAAGCGCAGCAGCTTGGATCAAGTAGATCGGTCGTTTAAACAATGGTAAAAACTACAACGTAATAATACCAACACCTAGTTAGAATTCACTTACTGTTACTGTAATGTCAAAACTGACCTGATGGAAATAGTGTTAGAATGACATTATTAAAAAGACAACATCATTACTGTCAGAGAAGCAGGTTCATTTTGTGAGCTGTTGTGGTCAATTCTTTGTTACAGTAAGAAATTTAAAAATACATCTCATATTAACAAACATATGGCTTTGCTGCAAAATTAGCTTACTGGCTATTAACTAGGCTAGTTACTAGCTGACAATGCTAACGCTAATATCTGCTTCTCACGAAGAAAAGGACCGGTTAGGGTATTTATATATGATAAAAAAACATTACCCGATGTCGTTGGGTAATGTGTTCTAGCTCACCGTCCTTTCAGCCAAATGGGAATGTGGTGCTTCCTGGCTACAGTATGCAGAATAATACATGCATTTGTTCTCAGCTGTAGGCTACTGGGCTACTTACGGCTACGGTACACGCTTTTTCTCCTCGCAGCAGTACTGCGCAATGACGAGCAATGTGTCAGAGCAGATTCTGCATCCATGCAGGCAGCATATTGGCTACGGCACATCTGTATTAAACTCTTTAAAAAACTATTATTTATATTACATTACGGTTAAAATGACAACTCAGATCAAGTCACTACATTTGGCTACTTTTATGACTAATTTTAACGACTGGATCAGAATACTAAAAGCGAAGTCTACATACACGTGAGATCTTGCAGCGGGAGGAAAACAACTAGCAATTATTTCATTTAGACTTTTTGGTGCTGCCAACGCCTTTGGTATCTTGTTGGGTGATAATAAAATCCAATATGAGCTTGGCCGTTCGACGAGGTCTTTCCATTACAACAGAGTGGCCGCAGTTTTCCAGCAGGTCTACTTTGCACCCAGGCAAGATTTCCGCGACGACAGCAGCCCCTGAGACATCTACCACCTGGGTGGAATAAAGAGAGAAAAACTGTTCAAGTAGTCCTACATTTTCTCATAAATTGAATAACGTTTGATGCATTGTACAAATAACATTTCCTGAACCCAATAAAAAAAGATATAGTCTAGCCTACCTGATCTTGTTTTCCCCATATAACTTGCACAGGTGCAGAAATCAGATGTAGGTGTTCTTGTAAGGCAAACCTTGATTTTTCACCCATTATCTCCATAAAAACTAACAAATAACCCAAAAAAGTATCTCTGACATTTAAGCAATCAACACCATGGTGATATTGGGGAAATTTGAGATAATAATTTTAAAATGCACTGTACCAACCTTCTTGATAAAAGTCGTTGTGAGGAAGCCTAACGTCTACCAGTCCTTGAAGAATCTAAACAATAATTATAGCCTGTGAATGAAATCTGGGAAATTATTTTTCACAGGCATTACATGTTGCAAAATGTTAAGCATGATGACCTGTTTAGGGATCTTAAAGCGAACATGGGAACAAAGTCTCAACATTTCTTCCATCTCTTCTGGTGTAGTTGGGATCAGCGGGATGTTTAACATGTAGTGACTGTGCTTCAAGTCCTGCAGATGATTGTCAAATTTGGTCTCACACGGGTGTCTTATACCTGTGGGTCAATGTCAGCGTTTTCTAATAAGAACCTATGGTGCACAATTTGCGCAATTATGTTGATATTGGCATGTAACAGAAGTAATCTGCAGGGAAGGTGTTATTATGGCATATTATGCAGGGGCTGAAGTAAAACTACTTACCATCTGGACAAATGAGAGTCATGCTACAGATTTCTGAGGGATAGCAGGCTGCGTAAACTCCTGCTACGTTTCCCCCCATGGAGGTGCCAACCAGATGAAAAGGTTTCCTGATTAGGCGAATGGTCTCCACAAACTACATTATACAGAACATAGGTAGTAGATCGGAACCATTTTGATATGATGACAACATGAATATCCCTTGATATTTGAACTAGATCAGAAGCTCCACATTGGAAACGCATTGCCAAGGAATATTGTTTGTGTGCCCATTTACAGAGCTTGGGCTGTGTAGTAACAGTTTTTTCAACATGCAGAGATTATGGGCAGCTAGTGGACCTTGAGATATTTTCTGAATTTGAAAAAAAGCATTAGCATATATCGCTGACTATACCTTTAAATACGTTTATTTTATGCATTTTATTAGGCATATACAAGAAAATGAACAATTGAGATCTTTAGAAAGTTAGACCTACAACACCTACCTACAACATATACTGTAGCTGTTTTAATGACTAAATCTTAATAGATATACAAATTGACAATTTTTTTTATTAGGCAATGTCATAATGTGTTTATATTGTTAGAGGCACTACAAGATAAAACGGTATAGCCTACCTGATGGATCCTTTTCACCTGACCCTGAATGGAATAATCCTCTGTGTTAGTACGCATTGTTCCTTCATGCCCAGGCATATCCACACATATAATATGTAGATGTTTGGGTAGATACTAAAAAGTAATAGTGGAAAATATGTTTTATTATTAATTGTTTTATTTAATTCTATTTTGTTGTGCTTATTTGTTTTTGGCATTTGGAGTTAAAACATTATAATTCCTAATTTAAAATACCTTACAATTCAGTACAATTTCCTAGATTGCTTATGTTTTGTCAAGAGATTGAAAGTCATTGATTGAAAAATTATATTCAAGCATCTCAAACCCATAGTTAAATAATTAAGCTGTTTCATGTGTTCTACAATACACTGAACATGTGTTAAATATACCTTGACAACAGTAAGCCACATGTCTTTGTGAGCAGAGAAACCATGCAGCATGAGTATGGATGGTCTCATCCCTGGCTTTCCTCTGTAAGAGTAACAGAAGCGGTAAGTGTCACAGTCTGCATAGCACACATGCAGGCCCAGGGTCCTCCTCCAGTACCTGCAAAAAAGTACAATACATCTTTTTTATGCATGGTCAGCTATTGGTCAGCTATGTATCGTGTAGTGATACAGTATATTGCATAGTTTTAATAACAAGTTAATCAAACAACAAACTGTTTGTTTCTGATTGAATGGTGAATCAAAGACACATGAAAAAGTACATGCATGGAGAAACTACTATCCCCCTTACCAGTAATACACTTTTATGAGTGCTGAGGGCCAAAGAAGAAAGGACACTCCAAAAACCAGGATAGGAATAACCAGAGTTATGCCAGAAATGACAATAAGGTTCACAACATCCAGATCAGTGGCCATAGCACCTAACAATAATGCACACATTTAGTATAAAGGTTGCATACAGTTATGTGCATAAAATGTTTGGGAGGGGCCCAGTACATAGTCAATATGTGGCACCCATAGAATGCTTTTATTGAAGCAATGAATGCTAAAAAGCATTTCAGATATATTGATTTGTATTTAAACCATACTGACAGTAACAAAAAAATTACGTTTCTATTAGACAATAAGCATAAGTCATACATAAAGCACCTGGTATAAATCAAATCCATCAAATAGGGTTTGCAGTGGAGTTCATGAATATTATGTACTGTATAAGTGAATGTCTGCATCATTTTAAATATGCAACTTTTCCCCTATTTTTAAGCTTCTGTAATATACAGCCATGGGTGATGTTCATAATTAAGGCAGTACACCTTAATTATGCAGGTAGATACCATAGCCTAATAATTTGTTGTAAGTAAAAATATAACATACCTCTCTGCAAATTATAAAATCATTTAGCCACAAAAGTCCATGTAGCTGACTGCTGAGTAGACCTGCAGATTATGTTTGCTCTGGGTGAGCTCATTGATTAACTGTCCGCATTGGGAAAAACCAGGCCACTACATTATTCGGTCAACCTTTTAAAGTGAACGTACAATACAACCTAGGGCATGTAAATCTATCTGTTGTCAATAATTGTGAAATTATAAGATGACATAATTATACATTTAATTCAATATTATATTATAAGAAAGCATTAAATCAACGAAAAACTCATGTTGATATAATTATTATTATTATTATTTTTATTATTATATAAACATTATATAAACACAAGATGAATTGCACTTTATATGAAAATACATGCTGTGCACATTAAATTAAACCACATTTCAATACAGAAATCACCATCACCTAACCAATACATAGGACGATTACACTATAGAAACTTAAACATTTTATAGAATAACATTCCTTCATATTCGATTACGCTAAAGAAATACATTTGTTCTTAAGGAAACTGCCCTACTAAGCAAGACATGATGAGAATCTATGGTAACAGTATTCACCAATATTTCTTTTTCTAAGCAGCCATATACTGTATATTTTGTATTCATATGTGAAATGCAATTTTAAATGATGTGATGTATTTTTAATGGTCCTGAGATGAGGCTGTAGGCAGTTTTTCAAACTTGATTAGGCAACAAAGTTCTATCCTATTCTGTCATGCAACAACGACACGAAAAGGAGATCCAGGGATGTGTATCTCTCCCCACTTCACTTCCAGGATGTATCTGCCCTTTTCCTTGATCACGTAGCTGACATCATAGTGATTGTCACCCAGATGTGTGATTGTCACTTGCTCACAGGGTATGGTAGGGCCATGCATACCCACAAGAAGGATGTTTGTGCCTATAAACATTGGAGGTATTTAATATTTTAATAAAGCTGCAGAGGGTTCATTTTAAAATAGTAAAACGTCTTATTTAATTTAACACAAATTATAGCATCAAATGCATTTCTAAAAAATATATCATATAACACAAGCTCACCAGCTTCACTGCAGTCCACATTAAAATAATTTGTCGACCCAATAAAAGCCTGTCTCAGGCCTTTACCGTTACTGGTAACCTTGGAGGCATCTGACAGGAATGAGGCCCATGGCGGGGATAAAATGCTGTTTAATCCATCCATCTGATGACCTGTGCTCCCAGAAAATAATGCATTATGTAAAGCTACAAAAATTCATGAAGGTATAAAAGATAACAGTTATGCAGTTTATAGCATTCGCTTGGCATAAATTACACAATAATGAGGTGACCAATAAGTTAAACTGTGTAGAGGTAGGAATGTATTTGATGTTAATACTCTCGCTGTCCTATGGGTCAAAATGACCCGGTGCACTCGCCAGTAGCGGGCGCCAACCACAACACAGATATATGACATTCCGTGGTTGGCCCCCTCTGCTGGTAGTCTGTTGAAATGCCTTAGGATAGTGGGAAGGTTAAATCATTTTTTAGATATATATCAGAGTAAAAACCTTGTCCTGTCCCATGTAATCATGATAGGAGCATACTGTATCTGGCAACAGAAATGGAATGTCTTAAACAGTAGGGTTACTGAAACGTTTTGGTTTTTCAAATGTACTATTGAACTAAACTGCACCATTTATGCAAAACCTGGGAAATAACTTTGCATTATTCAATAATTGAGATTTGCAGTTGATTTGTCAGATGAATTGATAATATCAGAGATTGTTTATTAATATCAAGAATGTATGTGTTTGTGTGTGTGTATACTGTACTGTATATGAAGGCAGACTGTACATACCAGGTTCTTTAACAGAAACCCCACAGGACTCATTATTTCTCTCTTCAAAAGCCAAATCTGATATTCCAGGACCCTCCATGGCCATTGACAGATTGCCAGATCCTGGTTCTTGAACCCAGATGCTGAAATCTGCTGTTATGTGGGAAAATATTGTTCAGCACAGCCTACATTGCCAGTAATTATCCTAATATAAATTCTCCATAATTTGGGTATGCACCATTTTACCTGGGATACTTGCTTTAGCTCTCTGGAGCCCTAGGTCCCATGCCTGCACCTTATCTGGCCCTCCTTCCCCAAGTGGCCCTACAGTGTAATAGTAAGGGCTACCTGGAATTGGCTGACCTCTGTACCATGTGCTAATGGTGTGTACACCTGTTTCGTCAGGCAAAAAGCTTACAGCGTAGATGTCACATCCTGCAATAGAAATGTCTGCTTCCTTTTCTCTGCCAGAGGGACTGCAAACATTGGCAGATATATGCACGGGGTCGACGCCTAATCAACAACAGACAGTAAAATTGTCACAAATTGCAAGATCCTTTGCTGTAATGAGACTCCTTAATTGTGACTGTAGACAACTGTCCTTAAATATATGGAGGAGCCATGGAACCACTTTGAACCACAAGGAGAATTCTGAAGCATAACCAAACAGTGAGTCTTTGAGGTGCATGCAGAAGGTTCTCTGAGATGCTGTGTGAAGTGTTTCTGCACCTGGTATTTTAAGGTTGATTCCACATGTGTTTCCCACTCTGGCAACAGTGGCAGAATCCTGGTAATGATGAATGGTTTCCTTCACATGGCCACTTTCTGTCACCACAGCTTTGAAAGGGCTCCCTGATTCAAGAAGATCAGTTACATTTATCATGGCATTTCTTACAATTATTTTCAATGTTGTGGTCATGGTTCTTAATGACCAATAAGGACAACCATTTGAATCTCTTTTTTCAACTGAAGAAAAAACATATCACAGGGCTTATTTTGAAAGTAACATCCATATCAAAGGTAATTACAAAACTCCCAACGTGCTTATTTAATACATCATATTTTTAAAACCCTGTTCATGTTAGTGCTATATTTAAAGGACATGACTGTCGAATATTATTGCAATCCCTACCTGGCACATGTTCGTCTTTAAATTTGACAGAAACTGTATATATTCCAGGTTGTATTGGGCGATAAGAAAACCCACATGCTCCATCATCCAGCTCCTCTGTCTGTACCTCCAGTTTACTGGGTCCCTCAATAGCTAAAGTCAGACCACCATAACCTGATCACAGTACCACAATGTTAGACAGTACTTCCTCATTGTGTATACGAAAGCAGTAATGGCAACTTAGCATTGTTTTCTACTGATTCGGATTAAATGTACCTGCTCCTCGTGTGTCCACCACAAAATTTGACAACTCATTAACAACGCCTTTTTCTAGCCCTGGACCAAATACTTTAACCCGACTGGCATCTCCAATCTCTAGGGGGGTGATATTGAGCAAGATAGGACTATTAGCCACTTGCTGTCCATTCTTCATGATACTCACAAGATGCTCTCCAATCTCCTTAGGAATAAAGGAAATGCCTGCACAGCATTGGAAATAAAAGAAACATTTAAATGTATTTAGTTATGAGGTGATACATAACATCCAACATACAGTAAGCTTTTCACCTATGTGATCGTCAGACTGAGCCTTGAGTATGCAGGATACGTCTTGTCCTGAGGGAGACATAATGCTAGCTGTGAGCAGGCTGATGTCTTCTTCTGTCACATCCAGGGAGAACTCTGCCTCTGTGCTGAGCCTCAGTTGGGACCTGGGCATGTCAGTTTTGGCCTCACCGTAAGGGCCTGTAGAGTGAAGAGTGAAGCCACATTTTGCAATACAGATTCAAGTTTTGAACAAAAACATAACCCAAAGGCAAAATGTTTTGCTGGGAAGTAGCCCAAAAGATTATCAATACTTACTAGCTATTTTAGCAGTAAAGGGACTACCTTTGATGTCCTTATCATTGCAACGGACAGAGATGTTGTAATCTCCAGGTGCAGTAGGCACGTATGTAACAGTGGAAGTTCCATTTTTGTTATTCAAGCAGTGTATTTCGGCTTTAGATGGTCCTTCCAGTGAAATATCCAATTCACCTGGTTAATGATTCAGATGTAGGATATATTTTGCATTTGAAGTAGATTTTCCTCAATCACAGTGCAGTGCTAAAACACTTACCCTGTAATGAGTCCTTGTTGAATATTGTGAAGGCTGCAATCTCATTGGGAAGTCCATAGACAAGTCCTGGCCCATGTGCCATTACCTCTTTGTTAGTAGCATTGTTAATATAAAACTGGAGAGGGCGCTCTGAAAGTGTGATATGGAATTGTATAAATAATCCTTTCATATTAAATACATATTTTTGTACAAAACAATTCATATACTGGAGTTTACCTGACACAGTGGTACCATTGATTTTAAGGTGTAAGTGATGCAAGCCTTCCTCTATAGGGTCATACATCACTGTGACTGTTCCATCATTGTTATCAACCACCTCAGCTTGGATCCTGTTTCCTGATGGCATTTCGATTTCACCTAACAAATAGAGTTTATATATCAGCAAACGGCTTTTTACAACTAATGCAAGAAACACTTTTTATTGCACAACCACAAAAGGTAAGGAAAGATAATAATGTTTGACTTATTACCTATTATGTCTTCTTTAGACAAGTCATAGACCAGGACAATGTCAAATGGCATTAGTCCATCTTGTTGGTTCTCACACTTTAGAGGAATGTAAGAGCCACATGTCATCTAGAAATAGTAAAAGGAATACATTCTTCTCTGAAGAACACATACAGTAAAGTGTGATCCTACACTTTTAATGCACATGTTCTTCTTGACATTGTAAAAAGGTATTCATACCATAAGCTTTGGCCGGACTGCCTGTCTATGAAGGTTGACATCCAAATTTTGATCTTCAGGCTATGTGCATATGACATATCCAGTTATTAATTATACCCTTATAATGTTAAAAACCACAGGTATATTTTATATTTAAAAACATTACATTAGACAGAGAGTGATCAGGTAGATCTTTTTTACCATGACTTCAAAGGGACAGCTGAACAGACTCTCCCCTCCAAAACCAGCTGATATGATGTATTTTCCTGGCTTATTCGCAGTATAGCATATCTCAAAGGTACCATCTTGCCTCTCAATAACATGTGCCTCTACCTCGGTCCCATCAGGAGTTAGAACAAAACAGGACACCTTCCCCATGCCTGCAGACTGGGTATTCACCAAAAACCCAATCTCTTTCCCTGCTCCAATAACAGAGCCTAACTCAGGGCCTTGTGGAAAGAAAAACAAATCAAGAAGCAGTTGGGCTGTTAGCTTTCTCATAGACCAGTCATGGCACTTCTGTCATACATTTAATTGGTTCATTTGTGGTATCTAAAATGTCATACAGTACCTGTAACTATGCACTTGTTGGGGTCCCCTGTTGCAATGACACAGATGTGGTAGGGTGAAGCTGGTATCTCATCTCCACTGTATTTAATTGCAATCGTATAAACTCCCACTTTGTTGGGAACATAGGACACATCATAGGTACCATCACAATTATCAGAGATTGTTGCTTTTATTTTTCTACCCTCTGGATCCTGCCATGAAACATAACATGTAGGCAAGGAATCAACAGATTGACAAATAAATCAATCAAATCTAAGACAAATTATGAAAGATTATATCTCACAACAATCTCCACTGAGAGCTGGCCTTCCCCAGATTCAGATGTGTCAACAGAAAAGTGTGCAGGCAGGCTAGCAGGTAGACCAGACAGCAGTCCAGGTCCACTGACACGAACCTTTCCTGCATCAGACTTCACATGAAAGTGGAAGGGACTGCAAAATAAAACAATTGAACAGGATCTATCCCTTGAAAGTGTTACCTTTCAATACCTCTTCATAAAGATTGAAAGATTCATCATTTTTTCAAATGTAACTTTTAGTGTTATGTGGCCTGATTATTCTTGTTACTGTCTGACTGTTACTCTAACTAAATGTTCAGAGATCAGGATATTGAATTGCAGAGCCATAAATGGACACATTATGTCATAGGCTTACCTGTAAAACTGTCCCTCATCAGGATAGTTGACCATCATAGAGTGAGCGCCTTCCTTTGAAGGACAGTAAGCTACTGAGCATGTCCCGTCTCTGTTGTCAATCACATCTACTAGCTCCCTCTTACCTTCATCATAGAATGAGCAAAATAGGACCATTTGTCAAAATGGCTCACACAGCCAACTACAGTATGATAAACAAATGAGTAATGAACCAGAACTCAGCAACTAGAAAACCTGGTGACATTATCAAAGTAGAAAAAATGTGTGAAAACAATATTCATACCATGTGGAGTTATAATGGTCACAGCATCTGGCAATCCAGTATTGCTGCAGTCAATAGTGAAGGTTTGAGGAACCTTTCCACAAAGTCCTGATTTCACTCCTGGACCAGAGACTTTTAGCATTTTACTGCTGCCATCATCTGTAAGCACTAATCTGGATTTAAAAAAAAACATCGTATGGATAATATAACATACAATACACGTTTCTGGTTATTGTAAAACTGTAAACATAAAGTAAATATATTTATTTGTTTCCATGTCTTAAATTATGACCAGGTATTTTACCTGCCAAAGCCTTCTTCGTCATATTTGACCACTGGAGATTGAGACCCCTCTAAAGTGGGGTAGTATGTCATTGCATTTCTCTTGTCTGTCACCTCATGAAACTTGCTCGCAGCTAATTAAACAGCATATCATCGTATAATTAGCATATCAACGGTATGCATTATGAGATATAATTAGAAAACATACGTCACCATTTTGTGTCATAGTGGCCCCAGACTTTCCAGTCTTGCTACAGTCAGATGTCAATGTGATGTCATTACAAAGTCCTAACTCCAGGCCTGGACTTGGAGATTTAATCTTGTTATCTTCATAGGGGGGCAGAACATGAAAACTGAAGGGACTATACAGATACAAAATTATTGTATGTTACTTATGATGAATTAATTCAGACTTCACAATATTGGAGACTTTTGGGGATTTTATCCAGTCAAAATGTCAAACACCTGCAAAACTCATCTTGGTCAGTGTATTTAGCAAGCAGTGAATGTGGACCCTCCATGTGAGGTGAGTAGGTCATGGAGAAAGTTCCATCTCCGTTATCTGACACTTCAGCAAGCTCCAGCCTACCTGGTAAAATAATTGAATGCAATATCTTAATATTTTAGTTTAGTACTGGGCACTTTAGTTGTTTATATCCATGTTTGTTTTTATACTTTATTATATGCATGTGTGTGGTAATATGCAATGCACACAGTATGTACTGTATATGTTGAGTCTGTTTAAATTCTTTATATAATATATTTTATTGTATGTAACACGTTTTTCAGCAACTGTGCAATACCAATATAGGCATTATATTATTGTCTATTCTGTTCTATTCAATTCTTTCAAAGTTAAGTCCAATTCTTACCATCTGGTGTCATAACAGTCACACAGTCTGGGACATGTCCAGTCTTGCTACAGTCAATGGTGAAGGTCTGAGGAACCTTGGCATAATGTCCAGACTCAATTCCTGGAGCAGTGACTTTCACTTCATTGGCATCATTAATGGGTAGCTGTTCAATGTTGGAGTGGCTAAATAAAGACAATATAAATATTTTATATTTATTTAAACATGATATGATAGAGATAGATAGATATATCTTAACACCAGCCTGTTGAGCACCGGCTCCTGAATCATGTGCTGTGTCCTTGAATGTGGTAAGGGCTGAACATGGGATATTATCATAGACAAAATATGCAATTCATTCTTAACATAGAAAAACAGATGTACAGACATTTACCTGAAAAATGTACTGTATTTCTCCATCAAGGGTTTAGCTAAGGGTTTAGGGCTAATGCTGTTCATAGGTGAGTGTGTCCAGTTTTCATTCTCCGTCATTTCATTTGTTTTTATGTAACAGCCTACAAAACAATATGGGCGCTTTTAAAACAGAGAGCTTCTGATAACAATATATTCATAATGAGTCTTGATAGCCACAGACCTCTTGTCTGACTTCCTGCCTCCTGTCTATTTACCATCATTAGTGAAGGTATGACCAACTTCTGGACTAAATCCTGACCCCAGGAGGTCTACCAGTCCTGAGGCTTTAGGCAAGTCGACATCACTGACGGGCAGCACTTGTAAAGTGGACAGACTGCAACATGAATTGTCTATTAAACTTTTTAATTGTTACATTTTTAGATTATACTTACATCTCAGTGTACATACTATATCTGATTAAAAACAAGAAATCTTACTTGCAAAAGTCCTCATCTTCATCATATTTGACCATAACTGAATGAGCACCCTCTAAATAAGGAGTGAAAGCCACCAAATATGTGCCATCTCCATTGTCTGTTACTTCCACATGCTCCAGTTTACCTGTAGTTGCATACATATTACCGTATAATGACACCTCTTATTTATTTAACCCCCGTGATGTCCTTCGGGTAAAAATGACCCAAATCAATAGCTCTTTATGGCAGATAGAAGGAGCTAAACCTAATTCTACAGCTTACACAGACATATGATGTGCACTGCTGGCACAGCAAGGTGTGAGTTTGAAACCCATGGACAACAGAAGGGTTAAAAGGCACAAAAAAAAACAAAAAAAAAAAACATAAAGAAATAATTAATAAATAATTAAATACAGCAATGACAATTAAAAAACACACAATATCATACACAATCAAATGGCGCCCTCTCTTTAAGTCTATAAAATTAAGGGTGACAGGAGGGTTAACCCGGTGCACTCGCCAGTAGCGGGCGTCAACCACAACACTGACATATGAAATTCCGCGGTTGGCTCCCTCTGCTGGTAATCTGCTGAAAACCTGCCTGACAGCGGAATGGTTAAAAAAGAAAAAGAGTTTCCCATACTCACCAGTAGGTGTCATGATAGCCACAGACTGTGGGGCCTCCCCGATCTCATTAGAGTTAATCTTGAAGATCATGGGAACTTTGGCATGGATTCCCTTTTCTTTCCCTTGTACTAAACCTATAACCTCTCCATGGGAATAACTTGGCCACACTTGAAACTGGTAGGGACTGATAGAAATATTAGAGGCAGACCAGTGTAAAAAAATGAATAAATAATCAAATAAAAAAAAAAACAACAACAATATACAACATGTACATACATACCTGCAAAACTCATCTTTATCAGTATATTTAACCAGCAGAGAGTGAGTGCCTTCTACAGAGGGAATATACATCACTGAATATGTCCCATCACGTTTGTCCATAACATCAGCATGCTCTGTCTTGCCTAGTTGAAATACAGTGTACGATTTTATCATAGAAAAAAAAATTGTTTTCTCTCCTTTTTTGTCTCCATTCCTTAGTGTTTTTCTCACCATTTGGAGTCATACCAGTTACAGAACCTGGGACTCCTCCGCTCTCGCTGCAGTCAATGGTAAAAGTCTGAGGAGACTTGGCACATAAACGAGAATCCAGTCCAGGACCATAGACCTTTAGCTGATTGTTACTGTCGGTGGGCAGCACTTGAAAGTTGGACACACTAAACAATGGTGTAATATTAAATACATTTATTTTACACATTAGCAAAAACATTTTAGCAGCAAAATAAAGTAGCTTATTTAAACCTACTTGCTGAATACTTCTTCATCAGCATATTTGACTAGCAGGGAATGAGCACCCCCCACAGAAGGAGAAAATAAAACTGAGTATGTTCCATCTTCATTGTCAGATAGTTGAACGACCTCTACAGTACCTGTTCAACGTTCAATAACAGAAAGCTATGCTTATATTCCAGATAGGGCCAAATTAAATATATCTTTACAGTGGGGGTTAGAAAACAAAAATGTACCATCAGGTGTCTTGATAGCTACAGATTTCGGAGCTTCCCCAGTCTCACTGCAGCTAAGGGTGAAGCTCTGTGGGACTTGAAGACAGACACCTGATTCCAGTCCTGGCACTGTGACATTTACCTTACGGTTGGCTAGTACCTGGAATTGGTAAGGCCTGAAGAAGAAATACATCATAGTATATAATAGCGGCAAAGAAAAAACGGATTATAAACGTATTATTATACAAAATAACTAAATGAATAAATGAATTAATTAATTGATAAGAATTATTAGTCATTTTAATTTTGACAATACATCATATGGTGCAGAACAATAATGATGCCCTTTAAAAAATAGTCAACAATTACCTGACATAGTCATCTTCATTGGCATATTTGACAGTTAAGTAATGGTCACCTTCCACAGAGGGAGTGTAGGAAACTGAATATGTCCCATCTCCATTGTCTGTAACCTCAAGATCAATTTGGCCTGGAAGAAGAGATACTATTACTGCTAAAGCAATTAATTAACATGATGGAAGTATATGCATGATACCGTGGAAAACTATAATATTACCATTAGGTGTCATTACAGACACCTTTTCTGGGGGATCTCCAGTTTGACTACAATCAATGGTAAAGCTCTGGGGAACTTGAGCACAAAGTGGTGACACCATTCCTGGAACAGAAACCTTAAGCTTTTTGACATCATTGCTGGATGAATTTTTGAAGTCGAAGGACCTAAAATGTAAAGAATGAACTCAACTACTGTATCAAAGAAATACATTCGATATATTTCAGGTAGCTATGTTTAACCGGAAGATTTGTGAATTGTGCATGAGCTCTCACCGATTAAACTCCTCCCCTTCAACATTTTTCACCACCAGAGTATGACCACAGACAGTCTCCTCCATACCTGTATTATTAAAAGTTTGTGTTTAACATTTGCACACATGCAAGCATCTCTTCATATTAAATATTAGAAAATACCAAGTCAATCAAGCAGCAATCAAGACTAATGCTTACCGTTGGGTGTCATAACAGCCACCTGCTCTGGAACCTCTCCTGTCTTGCTAGAGTCAATGGTGAAGATGTGAGGAGATATTCCACCAAGCTTTGACTCTACTTTTGAGACGTTCTGCTTTCTGCTGTCATTTGTTGATTGTAAGTGAAGGAACCCATGGTATGAATATGCATGTTATCTACACTGCAACATATTATATTTAAGTCCTGAAGTTAATTTGCAGTAAAACTGTGGTTAAACTACCTGGAAAATGCCTCTTCATCTGTGTATTTGACCACCAAGGCATGATCAACCTCCAAAGAAGGAGAATGGTTGAAGGAGTATGTCCCATCACAGTTGTCTTTCACTTCAACCATCTCTATCACTCCTGTAAGTATGAATGTCAAGGTAACGTCAACCAGTCTGACATGTTCATCAAATAACTTGTTAAATGCATGCATGTTACATGCATGTGCCTACCACTAGGTGTCATAACAGCTGCAGACTGGGGGGTTTCTCCAGTGAAAGTCTGAGGTGTTTGTGCACAGACTTCTGATTGCAGGGCTGGAGCAGAGATTGCGACACCCCTTTTGTCAGAGTCCTCTTTCACTGACACTTTGAATGGGCTTCCTTGATTGAAATGAGCAACCAGACATCATGACGTATGTCTTATTCATTGAAAGAAATGTCCGATGTTTAGGGTGACATGATCTTACCCTGAATGTGTTCCCCACGGTAGATCACATTAACATCATAGAGACCTGGTACACTGGGGGTATACCGTACATCATAAACACCACCATTGTCTGCACTGCTTGTGCAGGACACTTCAACGTCTGAAGGTCCCTGCACACTGACGGATATGCCTCCTGACCCGCCATTGCTGTAAACAAGGCTTAACTGTTAACACAGCATATTTCAATAGGATGTAATAGAGGAACACTTCTGTCCCACGTTACCTTGTTGAAATAGTGAAGTGGTTACTCTCCCCTGTTATTCCCTGCAACAGTCCAGTCCCGCTCGCAAAGAGGGAAGCTGGGTTGTGTTCTTCAAAAGTATTGAGTTCCACTGCGTTTAAATATACATATTCAATCAACAAGTAAAGAGGAAGGGGATGCCACTGCATTGTCATTGCTGTCTATATGTAACCACATGATACATTACCTCCATCATCGGCTGCCTTAGCTGCATTGCCACAGATCTTCACCTGGCTTTTATAGATGTCAGGACCCACTTTCACCTCAGAAGGAATGGTAGCCAGTACTTTTCCTCCATATTTCAAACGCAGTGTGTAGACACCCGCAGTAAGTGGGATATAGACAACAGTCTGGGTGCCATCGCTGTTTGCCTGAACCTCGGTCTCGGCTGTTTGCCCAGAATCTGACACCGCTTCAACAGACCACCCCCCAAGCCTGGCCAATGCACCGCCAATGACAACAGCACATGGCTCACCAACTTTACCCATGGTCACCCCTGGCATAGGTACAACCACCTTAGAGGGGTCAAAGGGCAACTGGATGTCAGCGGGGAAGGGAGAGCCCGGGATGTGTGACCCCTGGAAGAGAATGTTGACCAGGTGTTCTCCAGTCTCTGTTGGCAAGTAGGCCACTGTGCAGGTCCCATCCTGGTTATCAGAGCAGTTTAACTGGGTGGGGCAGGGACCATCCACTGTCACAGAGAGATGACCACTACCAGAGCCATTTGTATCAATGGTAAAGTCAGAGGGTGTGCCAACAAATCCAACTTCTAGACCTGGGCCATGAGCCTTTACCTGAGAGAAGGCACATTTTAATATGTGTGTGTGTGTGCGTGTGTTTGTGTGTGTGCATGTGTGTGTGTGTGTGTGTGTGTGTGTGTTAACAGTCCCACAAGTTCTCTTACCTTGCTGGCATCAGTTGGTAATCTTTTGGGATTGGTGACATTCAAATCAAGCTTCAACAGAGAGTTGGAGCCCATGATTTCAGCTAGCTCCAAGTCAATATCTTCATCTATAATATGCAGAAGTGGGATAGAATGATATAACTGTAATTAGTATTCCTACTAGAGATATGACGAGCAGATAACAGTAGCATATGATTAGCATATACCTTGCCTGTAATGGTATTTTGTATATGTTTGTCAATATTACAGACAAATGTTTTACATTGTAAATAATACAATTAAAAAACAATAAAATAATAATTTCTCACCATTTTCATCTGAACCTGTAGACATCATGTATGTGGTTGCGGTAATAGAATGCTCAAACCTAATTCTTCCAGGGTTTACCTTCAGTACAAGAAAAAAAAGTGGTGGTTTATTAAAGTAGCTACATACATTATTTATATTCAATCAGTTAAGAGCTGTGCAGCAATATAATCCAATCACTCACTCTGAATGGGCTCCCTGGAACACTGACCCCTCCCCAGGTTACAGAGATCGTATGTTTGTCCAAGGTGGAGGGTGTGAAGAAACAAGTATACAGGCCATGTTCTTTATGCATCACATCCACAGTGACTAATTTTCCCTGGAGACTCTGTGGTTTGTGCAGATTGTGAAATTTGATGACAATATTGTTTATAGAGAATATCAAGGTGTTCTTTTCAGATGTTAGTGTTATTAAAACACTGTTGATACTGTACATTTTTAAATCGTCTTATAATTCCCAATGCAATATTTGTCAATTATTTCTGTCTATAAGACACAAATGGGGGTGCTTATTGTGTTTTACCTGAACCTGAACACCCAGAGATCCATCTCCAGCAAACCTGGCATCCACTATGAACTCCATTAAGCTGTTTAATATGAAACCATTCTGACTCACTCCCATTCCACTGACTTTCACCTAAAACATAATAAGTGAAATACATGATCCAACAAGAAACATAATTATTAGTAGCAGGTGTTTCAAATGTTTAAATGTAACCATTTTTCTTTGAAATCTATAAGAATCATATATTATAATCTCTGATTTCACCACAATTGTCTGCTCAACTGAATTACAAACTGACTTTCTGGGACAATGCTCAAAATTATTTTCTGGTCATACAGTTATCGATTAGAAATGGATAACCGTAAGCTATGTCTTCATATTAGAGCCAAACATTTTGGTTATTGGGAGGTTTGCTGGATATTCAAATATTTAGTGATTTGTATAAAATATAAATGACCATGCTGTTTCCATTTATCATTGTTGAAATTACTTTGATCTGTTACCATTAAAGGTGCTCTATGTAGTTTTGGCCAGCCATCTAATTCAAACTCCACATTCCAACAGTTAGGGGGCAGCATATCACCAGAATGTAGTGGTGTCCACCCGCTATCGTAAGAAGAAGTCAATACAATCACTCCCCTCATCCTCATAGTTCCACATTGCAGCATACACAGTATACATACAATACATTTGTAGTTGATCGAATAGCCTATTCAAAAACACGTAGCCCAATTCTCATTTAGGTTATGACAACCAGTGAAAGAAGTCTGGTGATTGGTGACAGTCTATTCAGACGAATTAATTCCATTATTGAGAAGAGTGTCTTGTCAGCAACTAGGGCGTAGCATTCTTGCTCTCTCTCTCTCCCTCTCCCTCTCGCACTCTCTCTCTCGCTTGCTCATTCTTGTGCGGCAGGAGCCGGGCAGAGACGTCACAACATGTTCCACTTCCAAAGCGCCAGATCGTAAACAAATTAGTTGCCTGTCTAGCAGAAATGTTTCTAGATCTGCGTCAAATGTCATTCCTTAACTGTACAAGAGACGTCTCCAGCGATCAAACTCAACACCAATATTTACTCTGGTTGAAAATTATTTTGCTTAGCCGCTGGACGTAGTTTCTAGTGCGGAGGTGGTGGTAGCGGCAGAGCTTCGGCCATTGCTGCCTTTTGGTTACTGTTCATTCAGTATCTTACAGGGATGGGGGGCAGTACCATTGATGTAGGGGGCAGTACTGTACGTTATTGACAACAGGTGGCAGCCCTCGTGGCAGCCTCTTCTTCGTCTGTTCATGTTGGACCGAGGGTAGACTGGATGCTACAGTTACTGACTTCACCTCTTGTGATACAAAGTGGTAATACAAGGCAGTACGGCCCGAGTTTAGCCTATACTATAAATATCTCCACAACAAAGGAGAATTATGTCATTAACAGGATGTCCATAACTTTATTTTTAAACATTGCCTTGATCAATTTGGTAGATTTTTGAATGTTTTAATCTCAAAATATTACATAGAACACCTTTAAAGGTTATCTGGTTGGCTGAAAAACGTTTAAATAGTGCATAGGGCTGATAGCCACTTCCCTGGGTCCACCACTGATGACCTAAATACAAACTAGAGCAGAACTAATACACGGATATAGCGACTCTGCAGTGAAGCATTGACTCGCCTTTTGTGGGTAGTATTTCTTCTTATTTGGTCTTATATAGGGCATGAACGGACTGTCCTCAATCTCTTCCCCATCACACATCACATGCACGGCATATTCTCCGGGCTTTGTGGGCCAGAATCTCACATTACACGAGCCGTAGTCCTGCTCGTCACATTCAATCCTAGCTTCAGAGGGACCCTCAATGGTAAAGCCTACAAGAAGGGAAAAACTATGTAGCAGGCTCCTTCTCCTTATGGTATTCTTTCACTGACCCATTATTAGTGCAAACAGGTACATGGTTCCCAGGACTCCTACCCAGCATTCCTACATTAGCACCAATAGATTCCACTACAAAGTCAGCTGACATGTCGACCATGCCCTGCTGTAGTCCTGGACCCCATGCTCTGATCATCTGAGGACCAGCCCTCGGGCCAACCATCACCTCAAATGGGCTGTCAATGTAAAACAATTTAAAATTTAAAATAAAAACACAGTATCGTAAGACTGATTTGCATTGCATTACTAGCATCTACAGCATATGTTATTATATGTTACTCCCAAGGAAAACCCTTGCATGCTTTATTTTCACCTCTTGAGAATATGCTCCCCTTCCCATGTAATCAACAATGTGTGAATGCCCTGTGCGCTGGGTACATAATGAAAGGCATAAATGCCTTCAGCTTCCTCATCCTGTCGAACAGGTACATCAGTGTCAACTGTAATACACAGAACACGCCGAAATTAATGTTAAATCCCTCCCGCCACTTCACATCACTCATCAAGTACATGACAAACAAGAAACGGTGTGAACGAAATAAACTCACTTGGTCCTTTGACGCACACTTCTAGGCACCCAAGACCAGCCTTCCTAGCATCAACTTTGAAGTCTGCTACCTGGCCCAACCTAACTCCCCTGGGCTGCAGGCCACGCCCACTAGCTCTGCAGGCCTTTGGCTGTGAGACTGAAAAAATTTGAGTTGAGCAACGTAATTTGGGATGTAATGGATAGAGGATTAAGATACTTCACATCAAAGATAGGTGGATCCTTGTCTAGTCTGACACCTGTAAGGTGCATGACTTTTCAGTTTTGTTTGATTATTAATCCATAAATTATTTGTAATCTAGTTTGATTATCAGAGTTGTATCAAAAAGAGAAACTGCTTGGGCAACCCTATTAACAAAAATGATATTATATTACTGTATTGTGTGAGCAGACACACCTGATTTTGGTTTGAGGGGTGCTCCAGGTTTCAGTTCAGCTTTAGGAAACATAGACAGGTAGGTCATAATGGACTGTTCATCCACACTGGGGTCAATGATCTCCTCTGGAGCTATGACCTGACACAAATTACATTCGTGGTTTACGCAACAAATTGATCCAGTTTCAAAGAAATACATCCCCCTTGTGTTGAGCAGCTAAAGCGCTTAACCTCAATTTATGTGCATGATCTTTCACTGAGAGTTGAAGTCACAACAGCAGTAACAATAACACAGCTGTGGGGACGTAATATGATGTCATGCCCCCACAAAGAGCAGAGAAATGTCACTAGTGATTGAGAAACTACATTAAATAGACGGCGACGAGGTAAGGTCAAAGGCCTATTCACCAGAGGGGATTCTGAGAAAAGATTGTTGGCTACACAATGTCATAACATAATATCATTACAGAAAACAGAGTAACATCATGGGTATTGGCCTGGTTTTATACCACAAAAGTAATGAGAAATGTATTATATGTCAGTGTGCAGCATCAGTTTTTTATGTAATTCTAATATAAACTCCTAGCATATTCACAACATTCATTCAGCCTATAAAAAAGAATGGACCATATAAATAAGCTAGTTAGTACTGAAACTCACTTGTGGCACCCCCAACCATTCATCAGCCTGCTGCATGGCCTCTCTGACATTGTCCATGCGCTGAACATCATCCCAGCTCTCCCAGTCAGGACACAGGCCTGCAGTCAGAAATATATCTACTGTACTGCTATTACAGACACACAGAGCAACAGAGAAAGTTGGTCCTAAAAAATATTAGCTCACCTGGGGCCAAGCCATCCACCAGAGCTCCCAGTGCTTTGCCATCCATCCAGTCCTGGCTGAAGTTAGTGATAGGCAGCTCGGGGACTTTGTCCTGAATCCAGCCCAGCAACCGCAGTTCAGGGGTTTGTTTCTTGGCCTCCCCCTCCATCAGAAAGGGGCAGGAGATGGAGTAGTGTAGAATCAAGGTCCACACCAACCCTAGAATCAGCTTCAGGTTGCCATCTACAATGGCCTTACTATCTAGAGATGCAGCAGTAAGTCTGAGTCATAATAGAATATGTAAAATACTGAAGCAAACTGCAGAATAACATATTGATTGATACATGTAATAATCTCATGTAGAAAGGATATAAAGAAACTAACTTTTTTTTTAATTTCCATAGTATATCTTGGTTTATTGATTCCACCTTGTCATAAAATGCAACTCCACTTTGCTTTTTGAAAGCCTTTGACTTTCAATTGACCTTTAAATTATTTCCCCCACTTTTGTTCATAATTTCAGGCATGTCTGGGCAATGTTTGCAAGGCAGAGATCAGAACTTTTTAAATTAAATAAAAAGTTACCACATGCAGCTTTAAAGAGCATTAATGTGCATGTTTGTGCATATTTATTAATGTATACTGCTTTGAGAAGGAAAAATAATAAATGATTTACATGTGATATAATAAATAATAATGATTTACAAACAGCTACCCCGGACTTACCAATAGACACCAACTTTATTTTCTCCTGTTCCAGAAATTCAAGGGCGACAGAAACGTTGTCCAGTCTCATCTGCCTGAAGATGGGCCGTGTGTGATATTTCCTGGCTATTTTCTTATGGCTCAGCACCTCCAGGAGGGCAATGAGGGTCAAGCCATCATTCAGGTCAAACTGAAGGTCACCGATGGCCTTGTTTGCACAGCGCAGGTGCTCGTTGCACCAGCGGGTAAATGTATTCTTCTGAATCTTTTTCCACGGCGCATCATCTGCAAGGTTACATTCAGCAGAACACATACTGTGCTCACCGGGGAACACTTCTCTTTCCATAGTGAATGACAGCAGTAGTAGTAAAATGTGATCAGCAGGTCCCCTGTATTGCGGAGAAGCTTTTAAAAGGAGGGTGAGGTTGGTAATATGAGAGAGAGTTTTTGTTTTTGCTGGAGGGAGGGACCAATTATTTTCATGTCTGCTTATAAAGACCCTGGGACACAATGCACACAACTAAGAACAGTCCCTCTGACCCATGTAGCCAGTGTTGTCATAATCATATGGTTCCTTTCTATAGAAAGGATAGGTACATTATGAGCTCACTGGGATGAAGACACACTGCCGCGGGATGGATGTCAGTAAGACTATACTAGCAAAACTGATCTACTCCTGGGGGCTTTATGACGAACTCCTTCTAAACCTCTTGCCTGTGTTGTTACATACTGGATATGCTTTCAGTGGCCCCGCAATTTGTCTTCATGTTGCCTGTACAGGGTATGGAATGCACATGACTCACTGAAATGGATGGCACACCAACACTGAAAAAAACAGTGTGTGTGTGTGTATGCGCATTTCCTACTTCTTCCTGTCAAAGTGTTAATGATACATATCTAACATAACAAACAACACATGGATGCATCTCAAACCATTTTAACTATGGAAGTATTCATTGCTTTACGTATGGCATCTGTAGCTGGTGAAACAACACACAAACAAATCATTTTGAATATTCAAGACGTGTCATGGTCCTTTAGTGTGTGCGTGAGACAAATAAAGCAATAAATCAACGCCTAACACCTAATCTCACATTGTCAGTACAGTATCATCATAAAAACCTGTGAAAACAATACAAATCTTGCTGTTGGCTCCAACAGAGATCATTCACATACAATAATGATAAAAAATGCAATAAAGGAGATTAAGATGTTTAATAAAGCTCACTATTACTTACAGTTTAGAACACTTAGTTATGTACTTCAAGAAACTAGACCTTCCCATCTCTTTACAAAATAAATTTTGTATTTACATGGATAAAAGCAACATCCAAATTAAGTCCCTGTTAAAACCTTTCTTGTCATGCAATGAAAAATTGCAAACATATTCAAATTAAAATTGCAGATAAAATATAAATTACGGTTTTATCATTTTAACAAAACATTACGTTACACCATCAATTTCTAGTGGTGGACACTGATATTCTAATAATAATTAACATGATGTGACAAAAATAGACTAGATACAAATGCTTTAAATTATTAATAAACAAATGTCCTAATTTATAAATAAACAGTACCCCCTCTTTATACTGAAGGTACTGACGTGTATTTTTAAATAATTGTCTGATTCTAGATGTGTTGGGACAGTACAATTAGTTTCAAAATGAAAATAGTAATAATAATAATAATAATAATAATAATAATAATAATAATAATAATATGTGCAATTAAAATAAAAAAACATATGCTTAGATTGCTACGATTAGCAGCACATTCTTTTAATTTCTTCAAGATTTTGTTTACATATATGTAGTATGAGCTTATTTTAGGACTAGACTGAACTACATTGTTGCCCTAGGGAAAGGTATTAATGCTAACAGATAACGCAGTAACAGTGCCCACCACAACCATCAATGATATGATTTAGTACCTAATAGGTATTCATCATGTATTTGATTACGCCACTTTTAATACATTTGACAATTACACGTGTTTCTGGCAGTTGATCTTGATGTTTTCCAACTGGGGTGATTACATGTTGTATAAATGTTCAGTTTCGTTGCATTCAGTTCAGAATTTTCTTGCTTTTAGTGCAAAACTCAACATCTCTTCCATCTACGTTTTAGCATTATATAAATTAATCTGTAAGTAAAAGCCCTCCTAATATAATGCTGAGAAGTGAGAAGGAGGCAATAGTTTCCACTTTCAGTGTGATCAGACTTTTAACAGGTAGCAATTGGCTTCTGTGTGTGTGTACGTGCATCTGCCCTCAGCTCCTATAAAGCATGGCCACTGCCACTGCTGTCAATGCCACAGCAGCTGCAGACCCCCACACCATCCATGGCTTCTGAAACAGGAGATGACATAAAAAAGGTGAATATCATATAGAACCTCAAGTCAGAGAATGTCCAGTGCTGTCATAGGAGGTGTTCAGGCTGTTCGCCCAAATGCAGTGCAGGAAAAAAAAGTGCAGGTTGAAAATGACGCAATAAAAGAAAGAGAATGATAAGCCACTCCAAGTGCATGGAGAGAAACGTGTTAGACACAGCAGGAGCCATCCATACAAGAAAAGCAGATGTTGACGCTGTATGATTAGAAAGGTTAGATTTCTGAAGGGACATTTTCTAAATATTTCCCCCAGGGAAGGAAATGAGTAACAGCTGTATAAACCATGCACTGTTCTAAAAGACACAGATGAGGAGGACAGAAGAAGAGCAACTTCACAGGAGTAGTTTGTACCTTTCTACCATAATGCGCCGAAGCACCAAAACAGCAAAGCCAGGATAAGGCCGATGAGTATGGCTTGAACAGGCAGCAATAGGGAAGTCTACAGGAGGGAAGGGATATTACAAATGTCAACTACAAAGGGATATACTGTAGCTTGGGAATCTGTGTATTAAGTGACCACTAGCTAAGTCAAATGTTATAATCGACTTATGCACAGATGCCAAGGATGTGTGTGAAGGACTCACTACAAGCAACATTAAAAGGGACAGTGGATGAGTAGACAGAGAAGTTGCGGTGGGGAAATAAAGATGTTCTTGTGAATCTGTCCACTGATTCACCTTGTGGCTAAGGATCATTAAAACACATTCAGTTCCATCATGTACAGCTTCTTTCAAAATGAAAGGAACAAAGGCTCATGCTATCAACACAGAGCCTAGTGGAGATCAGCTGCAACACGGTAGTTTCCACATCGTGTTGGCTATTGCCAGCTGATGTGCACACATGACACACTGATATGACAATCTAATTTAGTGGGTGTTTTTTCACCCACCCTGCTATTGGGAAGGTAGAGCTACAGTAGGCCTACTAGTAAACTACTAGCTGTCACTCGCCACTGTAGCAGCTAGCTGCTACTCCACCTTCCTGCCCGCTACCGAGGATACATTACCAGTTCTATTATTTATGTTTATGTTACATTATGTCTGTCTCTCAGGAATTGCTGCAATTGCCGCTGCTTTGTTTACATAAATAGGGGGTTTAAAATGGGTGCATACAGTACCTGTAATTTAGCAGGTTGGTTGAGTTGGCTTAGGAGACACTGAGAAACAGTCATGTCTAAACATAGCTGTCATACCATTTTGCTGCAGTGAATGTTTATGCACAATGTTTGTTTTTTTTACTTCTTTGTGAATTGAAGGCTAGGGATGTTCCTGCTTTGCGCGCCAATAACAATGTTGCTTTTGAACTGAACTTTGACCAAACATGGTCACAATACACTTTGCGATTCAGATAACAACTATAATAACAGTTTCTGCATTCACAATGTTGGTATGATGAGGAGTTTTTGGATTCCTTTACTTTTTATGTTAGATTGTATAATACACCCATGGTATTTTGGTAAATCTGTAAATATACATTAACATTAAACCAAACTTCATGCATAATCAGTTGGTTCTGTAATAGCAATCCAGCAGAAAGTAAATGGGACCATCTATTATGTACCTAATAGATATATATGGTGAGTACTGTGTAGTTTATCTGCGTTTCTGAACAACCCTCACCTTGGAACCTTTCTCCTGTAGAAGCTTTAAGTCTGATTTGCACTCCTGAAGTTGACCTGCAGCCACTTGTTTCTCCTGTTCCATCTGCTCATACCTCTCCTTCAGGTCTGAAAGCTGACTTTTAGCCTCCTCACACTGCATAAAAACACAGGGGCCAGGGTATATATTAACACGACCAACTTCGTTAAATTAAGTGTCTTTGCATGATCTCAAGAACCTGCAAAACCTGTTTCAGGCACGCCTGGTAAATAAATAGAAATTGATCCACATACACAATAGCATATGATTCACTAGCTTGAGGCTGGTTAGTATGTGGAGGACCCACCTCTCTCTGCAAGTCCTTGGTGAGGCTGTCAGCCTCATCCAGTTGGGTCTGGAGCTTGGAGCTGTCCTGCTGGTGCTCAAGTTGCAGGGCCCGGAGCTTCTTCTCAAGCTCGGTCTGGGATCTCTCCAGGGCCTCCAGGCTCTTGCTAAGCTCTGCATTCTGTGCACGTGCACTAGCAGGAACAAGAAAACAGTAAATTAGGTTAGTGCTTTGTCCAAACAAACACTCAGTCAGTCTCTGCCAACAATGCAGCATAAAGTATGTTGATGTTTAATGTGTTAACATTAATGTGAGGATTCATTTGGATAATATTCACCACATCAAAGACAAGAGATAATCAATGTTTATAATAAAAAGTGTGACTACTGTATTCCTGTTTAAATATGCAGTAAGCTAAAAGTGATAAAGTGACATTAAAGTGACGTTTGTTGCTTTTTATATTTTGTTTTTAATTTATTTAGTATATTTTTGTACTGATATGATGGTTATAGTATTAACTTACGTTACTGGAATTGCAACATTGTTTTGAAAGTTGCCATGAGATAAATAAAGTTTATAAAGGAAATACAGGAAGTAGGAAGGTACTGAACAGTATGAGTGGATTGATCATTGTGTTTAGCACACTGACCTTTCCAGGTCCTTCTCTAACTGCTGCTGTCTCTTCAGCACTGTCCCTTTATCTGCTCGCAAGTCTGCAAGGTCGTTTTGCAGGTTGGCCCTCTCTTTCTGGTGAGTCTTGAGGAGCTCCTCTCTCTCTGCCCTGAGGGCATTGCATTCACGCTGCAGACTGCTTTGCTCCTTCTGATGCTTATTCACTATGTCCTGTTTTTCAGCACGCAGGGAAGAGCACTCCCTCTGAAGGTCATTATGTTCCTTCTGCATGGACTGCAGTTCACCTGCTGTGGAAAAGGAATGGGCTTACTACAATTGTGTTTACATTTAAGGCATGTATTGTCTTCAGTTTGATCATCATTGATATATGTGTATCCTGTAAATAAATGATCCCAAACAGATTAATGTTACATTTGTTCCCCCAAAAAGTTTGGTTTACCACACAAACGAGCTAAATGCCATCTCTACACATTCACCTCGTTAAAAATGCCAGGATCTAAAAATAGGACTATCGACTACTAAAATGCCAGAAGTAGACACTGGAAACAGCCACGTTATGTGTTGTCACACACATTGATGTGATTTCTGCAGATTAAATCCAACTATTTAGGTGTTCAGATTTAAGCATTGGATCCTTGATCTGGATTACATCATAAAACACTGTAGCACAATCTGCACACGCAGCGACCGCATGGCTCACATGTACCTCAGCTGGTACTCCTCTCTACTCCTACTCTTACAGCATTCCATGGCTCACCGCCTTTTCTACTCCAATCTTTTAAAACCGAAACCAATTTCTTGTAACTGGTTTCAGGCATTGGGATAATTCTGGACCTATACTGAGGAGTACCTATTTAATGCATTTGGACTTAAATCTTCAAAGACAGATTCTGTCTACAAATTCAACATTACCAGCGTTTAACAGCATGTTGTTGTGTTTTCGTGTAGATAGAGATTTATTTTTTAGTGCTTGTGTGGATGAGACCTGCTTTAAAAAGTATCCGTGTAAGTGTGGACTAGGCATAATAACGCCTCAATTCATATTGTATGTAGAACTCTCCTTATAATATCACTTAAAGGGATGTCAAAAACACTGTCAACCAATCTGCATCACCACCATGTAATTAATACCTTGTATTTCAGCAGTCTTCTGCCACTGCTTGCTCTGTTGCTGAAGGTCGCCCTGTAGACTGTCAATCTCATGCTCATAATTGTTGGCAGTCTGACGCCATTTCTCCAGGTCCTTAGTGACCGTTGCTAGGTTACTCTGGAGAGAGGCGACTTCACGCTGCCTCTCGGTGGTGGCAGCCTCCAGGGCACGTTGCAATGACTTCACCTCGTCATGCACACTATGTAGCTCATCGCGTGAATGGGAGGAGGCCTTGTCTCTCTGCTCCCTGAGAATGTCCATTTCCTCCTGCAGCTGCTGCAGCTGGGCTGCATGTACAGGAGTGGGCGTTAAATTAGAAATTAGCATTTATGGATGAATTCATATTCAAAAAGCGACAGAGAGACTGAGTATGCTATTTCCACTGAGAGACAGCAACATGGAAAGGTTCTTGCCCATTTGCAACATGCAGCACACCCAGAAGGCAAACAAAACACAATACAATAATAATATACCTTGAAGGAGTTTTATCTGCTTTGCAGATTGGTCAGCTTGTTGCTTACTTTCTCTTCTGCCGTCTTCCAAAAATCCTTTTAAAAATATACAAATATTTTCACTGAAATGTGATTGTGAATGAATGGGTACTAAGAACAATACTGTTATGTTACTGTCATGTGATGACATCAATGCCTTCAAGTTGTCTAATATTAACATATTTGTACCTTGTAGCTCCATGCATTTCCGCTTCTCTGTGTTTGCCAGCTCCTGGGATTCTTGCAGTTCATCATTCAATCGCTGTATGATTTTCTCTGAGTCACCAGAAGACCCCATGTTTGATATGTTTAAGTCATCTGAGAGAAAGTTAGAAAGCAAACATGTTTACCAAAGGCGTAAGGACATGTATAGGTATGTATAGACTTGACTGATTGATTGTAAAATTGACATACTATAGACTTGGAAAATGTAATTGACCAGAAATTCGATATTGGACCATGACAGTACTTTAAATACAAGATGCAATATCAATTTGGTGAGTTCCCACAAAAATAGAACTATGAAAACTAGAATCTCATATCTTGTTAAAACTCTGCCCCAAATATCCAGTGTTTAAATTCTGGATAATTTCCCAAGACATCATAAAAGTGGGCCCATTACATAAACTAATTGCTAACCCAGAAATAGACACAAAGGTTGTATGTGAATATGATATCCAGGGGTTCATCTAAATTTGTGCATCGTCACAGCAGTAAGGGAAACATGCATATATATTGGTACATCTACTGAACAAGAAAAATTACCCAGCCATGCCATGGGTCTGTTGTGCTTTATATGGGTGGAACCAAGTTCCACAAATATTTAAGGGCTTTGGAATATTCAGGGAACATCATGATATCCTAATCTCCCATCTTGAAAAAGAGATGACCTCATATCAATGCAAGTCTTTGGCAGAGGGAATCAAGTAACCAAATCAAGCATGTACTCCATAAATGGAAACATCAGAGGAGCATGACATCACTCGGACATGCTACAGTATGTTACTGGTAAAAACTGGGATTTTGTTGTTGCATACACTCACTGGCAAACCGGCAGAGACAGAACTAACACACACACACACACACACACACACACACACACACACACACACACACACACACACATACAGACAAATTGTGTTTGTCATTGTTAGACCTAGCGTTGTTAAAATGACAGGGTGACCAACGGAGGCTGTATGGTAGCCCCTGGCTGAAATACATAACTCTGCTGTGTGCCAGATTGAGGATGTGAGGACAAAATACATTTCCTTTCTAGGTTGTTTTCTATTGAGCTTTAACCGTATGTGTGTGTGTATGTGGGTGTTGGTGTGTCCGTGCGTGCGTGCGTGTGTGTGTGTGTGTGTGTGTGTGTGTGTGTGTGTGTGTGTGTGTTTGTGCATCTGACTGAGTTTATTGTTTACATGCATATTATGTATGACTCACTGTAGGCAGTTTGTCCATGTGTGGCCTGTGTGAGATGACTGTTTCCTTTGTGATGTTGCATGGAACAGAGAGAGTGCACGAGATGGTTTGTATGTGAAGAGGGCATCGAACAGTTCTCAGATATGTAAATAGTATGATTAGTAACACAATATGGTGAAATATTATGTGCTATGTGAGACAATTCTGCCTTACAAAATACTGATGTTCATGTTTGTACTGCGCAGTCAATGTATCTTATGTAGTCTATGCAGATTTGCTGTGTTGTTGGGTATGAAAGTGCCCTAAAAAGAATGTAGATTTTTTTTAATGGATACTTTATATAAAGTGTTTGCGAGTATAGCAATCATGGTTCATCTTTAACATGGTCTCGCCTTCTATGGAAATAAAGTGGGCCTACACTGAATCACAGTGTTAACAGTCCTGTCCAGTTAAAACACTATAACACAATAGCTATATATTTGCTGATAAAAATGTCAAGCCTGACATCAGATTACAGTTTGGTCTCCCAGAATCTGAACGATGTACATACTGTATCAAACAGAAAGGACTTGAGGACCAGAGAGCATGTGCCAGTTTGTGGGGCGCAACACTACATACACAATGCATAGTAATGTTCCACTATTTGTACTATGTTTATGATATGAATGCACCCCAGGATATTTTTATTTCCTAGTGTTTTACAATATCTGTTTTCATTTCATATTCTGCCCAAGTCAAATTCCTATATTAGTAATAATGGCTACCGTAAGTTAAAATAGTTTAGTCAAATGCCTAATATAGTAACTGCAATGACAGGTATTTATCAAGCAAACTTCCTACAAACACTAGGCCTAATAGATATTTTGATGTTAAGGCAATGTCAAACAGTACAACAGTAGTCCTGCTACGTCATTCACATAAATTATGTCTCTCCATAAAGCCCATGAACAAAAATAAGAGAGCTGCACTACCTTTTATGAGTGACACATTATTCAGGGAGTCAGTCAGTTCTTTCCCATCCATTTTTTGATCTGTAAAATAAGAGCAGCTACATCATGTCAAAGAACAAAGCAGCTAAATCAATGCAAATTGTTAAATCAAAAGCATAGCTACTAATACAATTAATGTGATCTTAAATGAATAATACAAATAGAGAAATAATTATATAAATTATGCTCATCTGTGACTTTGCAAGGAAAATAACTACTGTAGATAGCTAATATATGTGTGTTGATTTTGAATTTAAATGCAATTTGTGAACCTAAATCACAACCACTAAATTAATTCTGATCAAATAAACCTTAACAAATAGATATTAGCCTACCTGAATGGTCCAGGATCTATATGTGCTGGGCTACAGCAGTCCCTGACATGAAGAACTCTTCTCCAACTATCAGATTTTTCAGATGCGAAATGGAATAGTCCATGTAATTAGGGGGAAAACACAAACTGCACAAAAAACTTATCTTCCACAAATCTGCAGTTTCTTGTAAATTGAATCCCAAAATATAAAACTACTTAAATGTAACTAGACAAATACTTTGCAGTTGGTCAAAATGCTACACTATGGCAAATCTGATTAATATATGTTATACATTCCCCCCATCATAGTTGTTAGTTCCCAACCTCTCCACACTAGGTCATGTATCCTAGAAGGGCATCTCGGAAGCTGCAGCTGCACAGTAACACAGAGAGGTTTTGTTCAGGGAGTTGGGCTGCTCCCTGGCTAGTTGGTACGGATGTTAAAACCTACAGCATGACACACAATAGAGCTTACCAAAAAAAGACTATGAGAGAGCGCCCCACATATGTGGGTCTGGCTCCCTGCCTCAGTCCTTGTTTGGTCACTGCTTTGTCACTTTAAATTAACTCAATATTGGCCTCCACATTCTAAAGATAGACCATGTGTCACCCTAAATGGTGGAAGCTGTCTTCTCACTGTAAACTGAAAAGTAAACTAAAAAGTAAACAAAATATTAAATTAGTGGAAAATGCTTATTTTAATTATTTGGCAAGTGTGTTTTGAATTTACTGAGAAATGAGTGCTTAAAATCCAAAATAAAAACTGCTGTATGAACATAAGCCGAATTGTGGAAAGTCATGTAAGGACTGAGAAGTATTTAAAGACCATTTGTAATTGTTCTTGAAGAACATGGCCTACTATCTATTACTAAGTGTAAGTAATCTTCAAGTCCTCTCCCTATCATTGTGACTGACTTATCTTAACTCCCTGTAAATACATTAAGACTTTTCAAATTCAAGTATCAATCGAATCGATCAATATCAATATTACAATCAATATTACGATATTAATAGTCTGAGGTTTTCGCCTGTGTGGAAACAGTAGGGCTAAAGATCAACCCTTGTTCATTTTAACTACATTGTGGTTGTTGTGACATGGCTCAACTTGTTAAGTCCAGTGCTAGTTAAGAGTTTTTTGTTTGTTGTAGAGACTACTCAATTATAAGATACAACAATGGAATGCATATTACAACTTTTAAATGCCATACTTCTGAGCCATTGATAGACTTCTAAATAATGTTAGGTTTAAAAGAAGCATCTAAATATATAGCACAGCAGGTAAAACTGAAGAATGTTAAATAGTTATTTGTTTATTTGTGATTAAACAAGTTCAGCTGTAGAGTGTAGCATACTCAACAAATCACACACATTGTTAAAGCAAGGGGCGTCTTGTGCAAAGTACACTGACTGGGAACAACTGTATCAAGACACATTCTAAACGATAAAACTGTGCTCTCACCTTAATTTAACTTTGTAATTAGCCTGCTATGTTTTCAGTTAAAATACATTTTAAAATACACGGGAAGCTGGACAGATCATATACATACAAAGAAAGTAGCATTCTTTATGCGCTGGTCAGTTTTTCCTTAACACTTAACTACCATGAGTTGTCAAAATGTAGTGGGTGTTGCCCTTCGCCTAGCCTATCTGTCGTCATTTAGCGGTCTGCGGCTTTACCCGGAACTAAGAGCCAGGTGATGTGGCGAAATTGTTCCTTTGCCCAAGTTTTAGTATTTTAGCAAGTTCTTCATAACTCACAGCCCACCAGCAGGCTCATAGCATGATATCAGATATTACAGTATTCCTATTGCTACACAAGTACTAACCTAATGTCTTATTTGTTATTTTGTCGTTATCTTTGTCGTTAGGTAATCAAAAATTATGTCATTGTGGCATTAATTACATACGTCTTACAAATATGTAAATATGTTGATTAAATTCCGGTATTTTTACATTGAGACCAACAGCAGCTTCAGAAATTATCCTAATGATTCTATCTCTCATCATAAAATAACCTTACCGAATAATTTCGGCGGGGAGGAAGGTTTCGACACAACACCCATAATGCTTCTGACGAAGGAGGTGGGGAACAGTAGTTCCTCAAATTAGAAGTTGCAAACTTTTGACGGATTTGAGCTGAGCTTCCAGATGTCGAACAAATAAGTTCTCCGCTATTCCTGCGCGGGCTTTGATATTTTGTCCGATGACTTCCTCAATCTCATCTTGGATTTGGAGCGAGAAATTTTGGCTTCCAGAAAATGTTACATGGGCGGACCTTGAGCATCCACCACCTGGCGTGGAATATCCTCGAGTGGGACAAATTCTATATGCCTTGCCTTTAGCCATTATTGTTCTCTTTGTCAGGGTACTCTTTGAGAGGTAAGCGTTTGATTGTATCTGTATTGTATCAATTTTAAACTTCCTTACTGATCGTGCGTCGGTGAGCGCGCAGTGGCTTGTGAGTGAATTACATTCTGCTCTGACTGACAGCTAAAAAAAAGTAGTGCGTGTTCACGAAGAAAAGAAAAACACTATCTGAATTCAATACCATATGATAGTTGTTATGTCTGATTCTATTAAGTTTTTCTGAGTGATCATTTGAATTCGTGGCATGGGAGATTATCAGATAGACGATCATTATTATTTGTGAATGTCAATGATACCCAAAGCCATATGTAAATAAAAAACAAATAAACAAACAAACCCAAAAGTTTACTATTAATTGAAGGCGAGCGTTAGCCTTACTTGGCTTAATATTTCTCCAAATTTGGGTATTATCAACATTATCTTAGAATTTAAAAGAACACATTTATTATATTGCTTGTGACATATTAAGCAGTGCAGTAATGTATGTAATTAAGCAAATACAACAAACTTGTAATATAAATGCACGAGGTTGTTTTGTGTCTAAGCTTTGGTGTTTTGCATCTGATGAGATTGTTTAAAAACGCTCTGATAGTTATTAAATAACTTGGTGCCACTGCTGCACGTGCCAAGGATCTTATCTTTACTAATGGCTCAGGCTGTGGTCCTGAAAATAATAACCAATGATTATTATGCCCCTAATTTGTTTTCCATATTTAGATGCTTAAATCAGATTAGCAAAAGGCTAAAACCACATACTGTGGATTTGTTAGTGTGCTTTTTCAAACAATACGATTTTCAACAAGTGTATTTTTGTTTCTTCCATTTTGATACTTTAATCGTTTTGTATTTTTAAGAGTGAAGCAGTAAATGGCCATCAGCTCATCCTGTGCAGCTCAACAAGATGATCTCATGACAGTGTTTTGTTCTTGCTGTAGGCCCATCTTCTCACATGACAGCTCATTGCTCTCTGTTTAGACTAGGTGCTACATTATTGAGGATTCTCTCTTGCTCTCGGTGGCCAGCTTTTTGTCTATAGCCTGTCTCCAGCTCTCCCTGTCTCCAATTCACACAGGGATGTCAAACAAATCTATTGTGGGTAAACTGTATATTTTACTGCGTAAAGGTTCTGCAGTCCATATCAACATATACATTATGCTGTGCACTGTATATACAGTACAGTATATTATAATTAACAGATATGGTTAACTTATATCTTTGTAGTTGTATCTCCACCCCAACCTGTTTTTGCATTCATTTGTGTGTGTAGGCTAGTGGCCAAGCCCTGTGCTCACATACTTCAAATTCAACCGGGAGTGAGTCGAAAAGCTCAGCATAATGCTGTCCTGGAGCGGTTGTATGTGTCCAGACCAGTGCAAAAGGTATGCACTGTAAATGTTCATCTTTCCCTTTTATACCTAATACCTATGTACAGTCGTATAACATAGGTGAATACATAGTGGTACTGTATACATTGCAGCTGACACAGAGTTTTACACCTTTCTTTGGTGTGTTCTTTAGTGCCCGGATGGGAAACAGCTGGAGGGGCTATCTAAGCAGCTGGACTGGGATGTGCGGAAAATACAGAAATGGTTTCGGCTCCGGCGGAACCAAGATAAACCCAGTATACTCAAAAAGTTTTGTGAAAGCATGTAGGTTTGCACTCAGCTTGCATCAAGATGATAACAAGGACGTTTGTGCTGTAGCATGTGGACGTTTTACATTCACTCGCTCTTTTATTCTATTCCAGGTGGAGGTTAACATTCTATCTTGGGATATTTATCTATGCAATTCGCCATTTATGGGTGGTAAGCTGAATTTGTATACATTCTGTTTTAGTTGAATGACTTGGATTTGCATATACAATATTCAAAGAAATGCATGGTGAATAACAGTCCTTTTGATTAAGCAGCTATCTGTTTAGCAAACAAAGAGAAGCTTAGTCATAAGTACAAAATGTGTGCTTTTCCTTCAGTCACCTTGGATGTGGGATACAAAGCAATGTTGGTACAACTACCCATTTCAGGTATATATTATTCATTTTTAATACTGTTTGATAACTCTATTTAGTCGCTAAGTGATAGCTAGGCCTATGTGGAGCTTCCCACAAAATGTGACTAATTTTTCATTTTCTCCTTATAGCCTCTGAGTCCTGGCCAGTATAACTACTATATAGCTGAGCTGGCCTTCTACTGGTCACTCATGATTTCCCAGTTCACCGACATTAAACGGAAGGTGAGTTGGTTCATCATTGATAATGTTTATATTCCATCTGCCATGCTTGATGCTCCTTGGGATGCAGTATCTTGTTCCACCAGATTTAATTTAAGGTGTTATTTGTCTGTTATCAGGTTTTGTAACAAACCTGTTTATCAGGCTTTTACTAATAATAAATACTACCGGTAATTATTGTTGTTTTTATGCTACAAAATTCTTGAAAAACTGGTTATACTGTACATCGCACCCATTCAGTGGAGGGGACTATCTAACCAGAGGTTGTACTATAATTCCAGATCACATTACATTTAATTAATATACACTCATCATCTTGTGATTTCCAATTTGCTGCCCCTTTTCTAAAGATTTATTTACTTACTTCCATGCTTTACAGGCTTTACAGTTGACAATGAAGCTACCATAACAACACTCATTAGTTCATTCCCATCTCCTTTTAATGTCACCAATAACAGGATTTCCTCATTATGCTTGTTCACCACCTGGCCACTATAACCCTCATCACTTTCTCCTATGCCAACAACATGCTACGAGCAGGAACGCTGGTCATGTGTGTCCACGATGCTTCTGACATCTTTCTTGAGGTAAAGGACCAAAGGGATCACACTGTTATGTACAGTATATTCTTTCATTTTCACAGCTACAGTACAACGTCCTGTAAAACAAGCATACATCTGTGTCTGAGACTTTCAATCGGTCCAGATGACATCAGTGAAAAGGCACCTTGTATTGGTTTAGTGTTTTTTTATTTAGTTGTCTTAATTTAAAATGTGTTGTTCCTAGGCTGCCAAGCTGGCTAACTATGCCAAGTACCAGAAGCTATGTGATGGCATGTTTGTGGTGTTTAGCATAAGCTTTTTCTTCACTCGACTTGTTATCTACCCATTCTGGTAAGAACAGTTTATGTACTTTGGGAATATAATTAAAAGTTATTACTTTTTTTTATTTTTTTTAAAGGAAATGTGTCGTTAGTCCTATTAATAGCATATATTGTGATTTGTATATATCAATATATTTAAAAAATGTGTGTCTTCTAGGATTGTGTACAGTGTTCTGTTTGAGAGCTGGGAGATCATTGGACCGTACCAGTCATGGTGGATATTGAATGGCCTCCTACTGGTTCTGCAAGCTCTGCACATCATGTGGTTTTACCTTATCACTCGCATTGCCATCAAAGCCATTTTCAAGGGGAAGGTAGGGCCAGTGTGCATGGCAGTCATTTTCCTCAGTGCTACAAAGGTTTATTACAGCTGGCGAAACACACGCGTTACTTCATTTTACAGGTGTCAAAGGACGATCGCAGTGATATTGAGAGCAGCTCGGAGGAGGAGGAGGTGGAGGCGGACTCCAGTAAAAGGGCTAACCTAAGGCTTTTCCCAAAGCCAAATGACAACAGTCACAACGGTCACCTCTGAGCACTTACAGTTGAATGTAAACCAGATCCTTCTGTGAAATACTGAAAAATATTAACCTTCTCTCACTCAGGGGAGAGAAATGAACACCAGGCACTAGTTGTGTTGAGTACAGGCTGTTGTAGATCACTGTTTATTTCTATATCGAGTTTACAGCATTTTTAAGTGTAGAGAGAAAGAAGTGTTTGTAGCGGTTTTACAGGTCATGTTGTGATGCATATCTACACTTTTTATTGTGATAACTCATTTTATACTGGGGAATAGAGCTTTATCATTGTTTTGTGTACTGCATTTGGTAGCTGCCTTTATAATTATGTTTGATCTGAAGTAAGACCAAATGGACCTATGTATGAATTGTTTTGTCATTAAACATTTATTCAATTACATTTGTTTCAGATCTTTATTAGTGTGTATAATGCATATTTGTTTGTACTCCAATGTACTCTAATAGTAAACAACTGGTTTCATTAGTAAGTAGTTTTCCCTCATTGGTCCATCATCTCAAATTCAAGATAAGTTTATTTTGTGTGTGAGTTTTCATTATATTTCAGGCTGACAAACACAATACCAATTGGATACACTGTCAAAACATTTACAAGCTTAATTATAGGTAGGCAAGGTGTTGAGTAACACCTTCAACATTGTCACTGTGTGTTAATATTTTACTCTATATTTGTCACATAGGCCTAATGACAAATTGTAGTTGTCCACAGTATTGTGAAGACTAGGAAAACAAACCTCTGTCAACTTGGGTTTTTAAACACCAAGATAAAGATTTGCGTTGAAACCAGTATAACTATCTTTATTATATTATATAATGCACCTATTTGAGGGGCCAAGTGGGAAAGAAACATCATGTCATTATCTTGAAGATATCCGCAAAGACATGGGTCCATAGGGGTTCTTACGACAAGAAGAGTAAGCAATAATAGCTAATGTAGCCAATGTCTGCTATTGCATTACAAATATGTTTTACATATTTTTCTCCAAAATAATGCAGTCCTACAAATGAGGACTTCAGTCGAGAAGTTTCACATCAGCAATGGTCATAGGTCCTTAATAATCCAATAAGTCATCTCACGCTGTAAAAAAAGGAGCAAAGTTCGCTTAAAGCTGAAGCACGCTAACCTGCATTTTTACTCTGTTTAACAGGGTATGACTTTCCCAGTCCCACTATAGTAGGACTACAGTATCTGGTTGTTTGAGACGCTGTTAAGTCAAAGGATTTTGCAGAGCATCAGCGTCCCCTTCTGGACCAAGTCAGTTAAAGCAAAGAGTAGTGTTAACCCTCGTAATGTACTCGTAATATAGTATTTAGCCACACGGCGGCGCCATCTGATTGTGTATGATTTGTGTGT
>JAODUG010000022.1:2825380-2849017 GCA_027564795.1 Aphredoderus sayanus | reverse complement strand
TCCTGAGGTGGCGGATGGTTTTCCAGAAACACCTTGGTGCTGACCGAAAGTCCTTCTCCATGTCTTCTCCGAACTTCTCCCACACCTGCTGCTTTGCTTCTCTCACGGCCTAGGCTGCAGTCCTTCGGGCCTGTCGGTAACTTGCCACTGCTTCCGGAGTCCTCCAGGATAACATATCCCGGAAAGCATCCTTCTTCAGTCGGCATCCTTCTTCAGTTGGTCCACCACGATGTTCAAGGCTTACCACCCCTTGAGGCACCTAAGACCTTGAGACCACAGCTCTCGGCCGCAGCTTCAGCAATTGAGGCAATTTCCCACTCAGGTTCAATGTCCCCAACCTCCACAGGGGTGCCAGAAAAGCTCCTTTGGAGGTGTGAGTTGAAGATCTCACGGACAGGGGCCTCTTCCAGATGTTTCCAGTTCACCCTAACCACCCGCTTGGGCTTATCAGGTCTGTGTAGAGTCTTCCCCCACCCCTTGACCCAACTCACCACCAGATGGTGATCAGTTGACAGCTCCGCACCTCTCTTCACCCGAGTGTCCAGGACATGTGGCCTCAGATCAGATGATACGATTACAAAATCGATTATCGACCTTTGGCCTAGGGTGCTCTGGTACCACGTACAGTACACTTATGAGCATCCTTATGTTTCGAACATGGTATTTGTTATAGACAGTCCATGACTAGCACAGACACCTATAACAGACGCTCCAGATAGAAGGCGCCAATCCTAATTCTACAGCCTTCTTCTGGCCTTTGAAGATGCGAGTTTCAAATGCTTTACCAGAAGATTGTGCCATCTGATTGTGTATGATTGTGTGGTTCTTTTAATTGTCAGTGCTGTGTGTATTTATTTCATTATTAATTATTTCTTTATGTATTTATTTCTGTTTTTGTGCCTTTAAACATTCACATCATAAGTCTGTGGAAGCTGTAAAAATTAGTATTTGCACCTTCTATCTACCACATAGAGCTAGTGCATTGGGTCAGTTTGACACGGAGGACAACAGGAGGGATAAAAGGACAAACCACACACAGCATAAGCCCTTAGGAGAAAAGAAGACTTTTACATCAGAGTAGGACCAGTGTTGCATTACATTTTTGGTTGTTAAGAATGCTATTTTATAGCTATTATCTAGTAAATATTATACTGTTTTTTTTTCTTTTCTTGTGTCTAGGTATTGGTTACGCCTCCATTGTGATTGTATCTTTATTGAACATCTACTATATCGTGATCTTAGCCTGGGGACTCTACTACCTGTTTCAGTGCTTTCAGCCTGACCTACCCTGGGCCAAATGCAAGCAGCCTTGGAACACAGAAAACTGTGTAGAGGACACAGTTCGTAGGAACAAGACCCTTTGGCTGTCAGCCAATGTCACCAACTTTACTTCCCCTGTCACTGAGTTTTGGGAGTAAGTACTTACTGGCAGCTGGGCCATAGCTCCACAGTGTGACTGACACAGGCTCACACGCACTTGCACTGGTGCACACACACACACACACACACACACACACACACACACATATACTATCAACTATTATCAATAGTAATCTATTAACTGTGACTGGAATTGTAATTGGCATTTCCAAGCCAGTGAAACCAACAGCATCATGACAGCATTTAGATGTCGCTGCTGACATGATTAATTTCCTGCCAGTGTTTTTGTACATCTGCATGAACTATATTGGTACAAATATTTGAATTGTGTGATTTCTGAAACTACACTGAAAACACAGTAAAGAGTCTGCTGAAACTTTAAAGCACAGTTTTCATAGAAAAAGAAGTTTATTCTAAATGCTTTTTCCACCTAAATGTCGATAGATTTTCTGTATACTGCAGAACTAAATTAATTCTTTTATTTTGATATCAGCATGTTTAAGCACTGTTTAGATGCCTTGAACTAAGGCTTTAGTGACAAAAACATTGAGATATTATCTTTAGCTTCAAAGAAGTCCAATAAACTTTGGTGCACACAGCATGGCAGCAGTTTTGTTTAACTGTTTCTTCAGTGATCATTAACACTTCTCTTTTCTTTACAGACATAATGTTCTTAGCATATCTTCTGGGATTGAAGATGTAGGGCCTCTGAAGTGGGACCTGGCTCTGTGTCTTTTGGCAGTGTGGGTTATCTGCTTCTTTTGTATCTGGAAAGGAGTCAAGTCCACTGGGAAAGTGAGTTGCATAGTGTGGAAACCTCCTGTGCTTGTTATGTTGCCTGGACACTTGTTGGTCTTTCTATTACATTGACAAGCCAGTGGATGAAACACTGATGTTCAGAGGAGGCTAGGTCATTTGTTTGATTTACATTAGATCCACAGCTAGTACCGCACTCTACTGTATGCTACATTTTGGCCAAACTTATTGTCAACTGAATGCAGTTGGTGGTTGCCCATTCTCCCTCTCTTCTCTTATCTTTGTAAGAGCATGTGCCTTTGGAACATACTGTAGCCAATACCCTGGGGACAACAATGTGAGGGAACACTGTGACTTGCGAGGAACTTAACAACCTTCTCAATGAACAAAAACATGCTTGATGAAGACTGTGGTTCATTTTCTCCACTTAAACACTTAATCAAGTTATATGTCAAAGAAATTAAATGTATTAATTCATACTTGGTTATATCAAGTATTTTCAAGACATGAAATAGTGTGTCAAAATATAGGAAGCCCTCCATTCAATAAATTCTTCTGATGTAGAAATGCATGATTCTGTAGCGACAGTAGTCACTATACTAAATGCTTCACCAAATGTTATTTTTTGTTCTTTAAAACAAACGTGGACTATTTATAATTTTGGTTTCAGCTGATAATGTCTTTATCCGGTCTAGGTGGTGTATATAACAGCAACCTTCCCATTTGTCATGTTGATTATCCTGTTGGTGAGAGGAGTTACCCTGCCTGGTGCAGCTGAAGGAATAAAATTTTACCTGTACCCTGACCTGAACCGCCTATGGGATCCCGAGGTAGATCCAGCACTCCCACTATGTCCCTAATCTTTTATAGCCCCCATAAACACACATCACAGTACCTGTAATTACCGGTGCAGGTAATTAGATACAAGTACTCCTATGTGTATTGTAAGCACACATGCTTACAAAACAGAATGTTTCCATTGGCTGGTACCAGTGCCCATATATGCAGTTGGTCTAACAAGTTGTTGTAGAAAACACTCATTCTTCCATATCATGTGGGTTTACAGTACATGCGGGTTTACATGTGCTTAATTATATAACATAGTGTTTTATGCCCTTAAGCAAATTCAATTACAAACTTTACCTCTTTTCTAATTTTGATGTTTTCTATTTAGCAAGTAGACCTGGAAACTTGTTACTTGTGGAAGGTGGTAACATTTATGCTTTGCAATTCAAATGAATCAGTGTTAAATACAGATAGCCTCTAGTTTATCAGTGAATATTAAACCTAACCCATTTGCTTCATAACCTTACTGATTTCACATCAGGTATGGATAGATGCCGGAACCCAGATTTTCTTCTCTTACGCCATCTGTCTGGGGGCCATGACATCCCTGGGGAGCTACAACAAATACAAATACAACTGCTATCGGTGAGTTGTGTTGCCATGGGAAAGCAGGGCCGTAGTAAAGACAGCAACACGTGTCAGAGACAATTGCGAGAAAAAACAAATGGGAACTTCCGTTCCGCCTGTGTTAATTAACAACCTCCATGACATATGTGTGACATAGGGACTGTTTGCTGCTGGGAGGCCTCAACAGTGGTACCAGTTTTGTGTCTGGCTTCGCAATATTTTCCGTCCTGGGCTTCATGGCACAAGAGCAAGGGGTGGACATTGCCGATGTGGCAGAGTCAGGTACGAGGGTCCAAGGTGCTGGTAGCAGTGATGGTGGGTGCTGCTACCTAAAGCAAAGATAAAGGCAATTGGAACCGTGAAACAAATTTAAAACCAACAACGGCAAAGTCTACATCATTTCGCTTAACTTCGGAAATGACAACGCTGAAATGTAGCGGTATCGGCAACTGCACCCTCCTTGAGCCTCAAAGAAATGGAATTGCTGCCTCCCAATGATCTATGTTCCACCTCTGATGAGGACAGAAGAGATTCTCGTGGCCGAGGCCAGTTGTATATGTTTGTTAACTACTGCTGAGCTAAAGAGGGCCTCTATTGGATCATCGTCATTATTCCTTCATTCTTAGCCACTTGTGCTCAAAGGCAACAGGTGTGCTGGCACGCTGGACACATTAGTTTCGATGGCTGTAGATCTTATGGTGAGGTATCAACCATGAGACCTTTGGCTCCATGTGGATTTACAATATCATTTTAACAATTCTGCAGCAGTGTCATCTTAACGCTCTGCAGTAGTATAATTATTCTCTTGCATCACTCTTTTTAGTGCTTTAATGGTCTTGAATAACCATTAACAATACACTGTGTTGGGTCATACAGTACAGTAAATTATGTTTTTACTGCCACTCATTGACTAATGTCATTGCACTGTTAACCAACTTGTGTAATAGGGAGTAAATCTCTTGGTGTAGGCTTTATTGGTTCTGTTTTGGCTGTGGGCCGTGATACCTGATCTATGTGGATGGGGGGAGCGATGAATTTTCTTTCAGCACGATCGCTATATTGAGTACATTTTTGACGTCTTTAAAATGGATTCTGTTTGTGGTGATGGTAAAGGGAAATGAGGTTGGGTACACCGTAAGATACCATGGTACACATTATTTTCCCACTTGCTTGATATATTATTCCATCACATCCAGGTAAAAAGTCTGGTACACTTTGAAATGTGTTTTTTGCTCTTTTGTTTATTATTCAAACGCTAATGAGATTGTTGTATATATGAATAATGCTTCTTTTACATCCTGACAATCTAGACAGATTGTGTTGTTTTTAAGATGTTTCTGTCATCCTGACAGAAACATCTTACTGTATGCTATTACTTGTTTTCATCTTAATTTGTCTAGCAAGTAAATATATTTTGCTCCATAGAACATGTTCACAAATGTTTCACAAATCCAGGCTTAAAATAAAAATGTAATTATGCCAATAACAAAACCATATAATAACTAGCCAATTCTTAAACCAACCAATTCAAAGTCAACATCATTGGTTGGACTCAGGCGCAAGGTGTCAATATAGAATAAATGACACTTATCATCTCCTTACCATTTAATGTCGGTCCCCGGTGCCACGAGTTGAATTCAGACAAATAGGTTAATTATTGTCTCTGTCCGCTTTTCCCCATCCCCTCACTGCTATCCCTCCAGGTCCTGGCTTGGCCTTCATCGCCTACCCTAAGGCTGTGTCCATGATGCCCCTGCCCACCTTCTGGGCTATCCTGTTCTTTATTATGCTTCTACTTCTGGGTCTGGACAGTCAGGTCAGTGGCCTGAATGACTACAACATTACACACTATAGTAGCTGTTAGGATGACTTGCAGAGACTCTTAAAATACTTCGTCCATTTGAGCTACATGTTACACCACAGAGGCTTCACGTAACTGAGTGGTATTCAGCCCGGAATGCTTTATAGTGTATGGCAGACCCAGTGATTTGCTGCCACATTTTGTGTTGATGTTTTTGAAGTTTCAGCAATTTTCCTTACATTTTTATTAAAGGAAATTGGAGTGAATTTAACAATGCTGGTGCTATACGAATAATACTAAAAAATTATAATAATATGATATAATCTCTTCTGAAAACATACTGTGTACGGTATGGCCTGCAGATTTTAGCCAAGGTCCTCTCCACACCAGAACCCTTGATTAAGATAAGATAGGGACAAAACACAAGTACACCAGCGGTTGTCTCACTATCACATTTCACACTTACAAGTGTAATTCTACTCGTGTGCTAACTCAGTCTTCCACATGGCCAATTACTCATCTCAGCCAAATGCTAGATGAGGGCGATACTCTAAATTTGAGCACATGTGAATAGTTGGGCAAGAGCATCTATTTCCATGGGAGAGTATTGAATGTATGTGTGCCACTCTTGACCGTACTGCATGCATATTAGTAATGCGGAATGCTATGTGGTTATCATAACTCACACGTGCATGAGATGCTGTGTGGGATGTCCTCGTGTGGAAAACGTTTCTTTGGCTTGAAATATACAATTTACAAGGACAATCACTGACTATTCCGTTATTTAGCATACAACCCAGCGAGGAAGATAGAAAGACAGAGACAGCAATTCACAGTTTTTGTAGCAAGCAAGACAGTGTTCCAGAGTGAAGCCTTGTTAAAAAGACTCATTGCCTGCATCACAAAGGAAGCACTGATCCAATGCCGTAAAATGCAGTTAAACCCCCACTTGAGACTCACATTCCAAATCTACTGTTTACAGTACATGCTCCTAAAACCAGAATAATATTGGCAGATCCCACGTGCCTTAATAAGAAAATGCTCAATTCAGAAAAAAGTATAATTCGTATTTATGGAATATGCTGTTTACATGACATCCCTATAAAATTCTGAATATTGCCATACTGATCATTGTTTTACAGAGGCAAAATAAGGGCTGCATAAAGACAAATCAACTTTTGCCTTAGAACTAAAAGTCTACATTTTCCCTACAGTTTGTTGAAGTGGAAGGACAGATCACCTCTATTGTGGATCTGTATCCGTCCTTCCTAAGGAAGGGTTACCGCCGAGAGGTCTTTATAGCTTTCATGTGTTGCATGAGCTATCTTCTGGGACTTACCATGGTAACAAAAGTAAGTGTGTTACGTCATTGTTCCTATGCATTGTGTCGCTGATTCAAACACGTAGAAACACATAGCTACAGCAGACTATCTTTGGCTGAACAACAGTTTTTTTTATATTGCCTTGTAAGACCAAATGGCCTCTGCCTGACACCTCACACATCCAGTTTGCTTGACATCATGAATGGAATAAATTTGAATTATATTTTCCATTAAGCTGTTAACTACTTCAGTATCATCTCACCACCTGTTGAACTCTACCGCCATTGGCAGTGTGCCAGCATTACCCCCTCTCCCCATGTTTCCCTGTCAACAGCTACCTCCCACTTTTCTCTTCAGCCATGATTGAGATGTAATTCATGCTGTTTTCATTTTATCCAGGGTGGCATGTACGTGTTTCAGCTCTTTGACTACTATGCAGCCAGTGGTGTGTGCCTTTTGTGGGTTGCATTCTTTGAATGTATTGCTGTAGCCTGGGTTTATGGTAAGTACAGTGTCTTTGTTCAAAGTTAGTGCAAATGGTAATTAGTCAAAGTAATGTTTGCTGTGTTAAAACTAACACAAATGATGTGTCTCAATGGCTGTAAACAAAGTTGGATGTCCACTAACAATACAAGCTTCTCAAACAGCCATTTATGGGCTATTACACAGAACTGTAGTTACAAATGACCTTTACTGAAAAGGGGAATGGAGCACAATGCCCTTGATGACACTTTTAGAGGCATTGTTCCACAACCAATATAATGGACACTATAATTATGCATGACGCTGGTTCTGTGTCAGTATCACATTGGAGAATATTGTTTTTCATATCTTTCATTCAAACTGAGGGTCGGGAACCCCTCAATAGTTTTCATTATGTTTTAGGAGGGGTACTGACATTATTTAAAATGATTTACATTCAGTAAAATGTTGACACAAACGTTTTGGACATATCTTTCCTTGGAACAGGTTTATTACGCTACAGCACAGACGGTCTTGTGCATCTTTACAGCTGAACACAATCTATAGTATTAAAGCACAAATGATCACTTTGTTGATGTTAGCCATGTGAATTCGGGTTTTGTTTTTATTTCTATTATAAATATTTTCTTTCTTCCCCATTCCCTTCCCTACAAGAGGCATTTGTCTCTTGCTAGGCCTTTATTGTAAATAATTAGTTCTTAACTGATTTGAAGGTCAAATAAAAAAGAAGCCACAGGCTTCTCTTGGAGTTCAGTCCACTGCCATTCAGGTTCATTTAACGCAAATGTTCCACCATGCTGACGCAGCCTTAGAAGATGGTTAAATTAAATTATTTAAATTATATCATTATTTTCCTATTAGCATATGCTAAGGGTCCTTATTTTTCATAGGCGCTGATAATTTTTATGATGCGATTGAAGATATGATTGGCTACAGACCAAACCCATGGATGAAATGGAGCTGGACCATCATTACCCCACTGCTCTGCATGGTGAGCATCAGCAGGCAGGTTTTGTCATGTGTGTTTTAAGATGGCCAGCAGGGCATGTGCACTGAACTCAACAGTGCGGTTGTTGTATTTTTGTCCCCCAGGGCTGCTTCATCTTCTCGCTGGTGAAGTACAAGCCTTTGACCTATAACAAGGTGTACAAGTATCCTGACTGGGCCATTGGCCTGGGCTGGTCTTTGGCCCTAGCATCCATGATTTGCATCCCCATGGTGATGGTCATCAAAATTCTCCGGTCTGAGGGACCCCTGATCGAGGTGAGAGTGCCCCCCTCCCTACGCACTTGGCTGCAGATTTGCCTTTAGGAATGATGAGAGTGAAATTAAAGGAGACTTGACCCTGAGCCACAGGGAAACTGGGTCAGCAATAAATAGTCAAGATTAGAACAATAAGCCCATGTGGTGTGTATACATATAGAAATACACAAACACAGTATATATTTAAAATATTTTGAATATTCAAATCTTTTAAAATTGAAAACAAAGAAATTGTCATACTAAAGCAGATCCAGTATAATTTGAGAATGTTTACATTTTTACAATTAGACCATTTAGTTGATGCTTTTATCCAAAGCAACACACGAGTATTACAAAGAGAAGGTAAGGGTTAGGCAGCTTCTCAGGGGTGCTTAAAGGTAGGCCTATTGTCATTCAGAACACATTATTACAAAGCAAAAATGTTGTTAATATATCAATGTCGCCAACTGTCTGCCTCCCACAGAGGATCAAAGCAGTAGCAGCCCCAGTGAAGGGAGCAAGCTCTCGCCCCAAAGAGTACAATCTGAAGGGAAGTGAGCTAATGCAGCCCCTGGACCCAAATGGGAACAATGGCTTGATCAAGCCCACCCACACCATTGTAGAAACAATGATGTGAGCGCTCTCTGTGAGAGGAATAAGAGTGACGTGCTTTGTGTTATACGCTAACTGACAGTGTAGAGGTATATTGTCATATATATATATATAACTTTTACTATATCATTGTCAGTGTTACCATTTTGGTGTAGTTTCTACTGATCTCAGTTTAGGCAGTATTTACAGATTCTGTTTACTACCTTTTCTGTTGAATTTGGAGAGATGATACAGTATAGTATGTGCTAACACTGGTATAATAGAAAGTTATTGTTTAATTGAATAAACTGATCAAATAACTAAATGTATAACAGGTAGCTAGCTTCTAAGATGATCTCTATTTATTAATGTGGCTGTATCCTTGCCTAAGTTGTTTTCTAATCTTGTGCTTCTACCTGAGTTGCTTTTGAATGTACATCCGCTAGCGGCAGAAGCTAGTCACTCACATCTGCAAGTACTGTAAAGTGGAAATATGCAGTATTCATATTTAAGCTCGCTTGACATCCTTACAGAAAAAGAATAAGCAAGATGATCTTTATTTAATTCATCAATGATGAAGTGATACAAAGGAGGATAACAACACAGGAAAGTGGCGTATTAAGAGGATTTGCACACTGCATGTACATTTTACTGTCCAGCCCAGTGCATTTATTGAAACCTTTTTTTTTTGCACTTTACATTTATACAAGTTTCAATGTAATTGTAGTATTATATATTGTTATTGTTGCAAAAAAATCTGCAATTGCAACATTTCAGGAGGAATTTCTCTTTGGCTTTTAACCTTTTGATATTATTACATAGCCTATATGTCACAGACTTTCGAAAAAAATGAAAAAGACAGTTATGTTAGATAATTGGTACAATAGTTTTTTATTTGGACTTAACATGTTACTTTGCTGTAACATACTAGCATGAACATATAACAAATTACTTATTTCCTTTCACTTTGAAAGTTTTATCAGAGCATAAAGTACATGCTCTGATAAAAATCTTTATCGAGCAAAAATAGCACTTAATTCTTGAATTTCACATGCTCTGGTTAGGATCTGTAGTATTTTAGAAATGTTATTGTTTATAAATCACATATGCCTTTTGTAATAATTTTATACTGTGCATCATATAAACACTATAATCACTTATTTTTTAGAATACCATCAGTAATTTGTATTAAAAATTACTATTTGTGAACCTGAATAGAATTTTTGTATAAAATATTATTTGCAGTCTTTTCATAAAATTCTGTCAATAGTACTGTAACTCAATGTTATAAACTGAAAATGTAATCGTTAGAAATATTGTTAATCCCATGTTTTGGAGCCTATTGACAGTGCTGCTGCATTTCAAAACATCTGGTATAATGAAAAGTGTACCAAAGTATTACTTCCCCTCATATTTGTAACCTATGTTGCATAATATCAGATGAAAAAATAAACATCTTTTTAATTGAATGATTTTCGTTTACATTGCATTTATTATGCAGACTGCTCAGTTTATCAGGAGAAAGTACAGGCTATAATACAGTTCTGCACCATTTTGTTCCGTTTTTTTTTACAATTTATGATAAATACTGAAATTGTTACACATTCATAAAGTACTAATGTAATATGCAGCTGGTAACACTGTCAGTGAATGTGTGTGGGGAAGGAGGGGGGGCATTTGTTGCCCCCACAAATGAAGAATGTCTGCACTGAGAGTAGAACCAAGTGGTATCAGACCATGTATGAAAACAAACATACATGCACATTCATTCAGTCGATTCAATATGCTTGGTAAAAAGGTTATTCATTGCGTGGTTTCGGTTCAGTCCTGATCAATGCAGCAAGGACTGCTTCTGCATATTACAGTACTCTTACAGATGGCCTAAAAATATTAAACTATCTGAACTAAGTCATGCTTCCTTCCTTTAATGACCAGCCTGTGACTGCCAGCGACACCTCTGGTAAGTGTTCCTTGGTATCTCACCATCAGACAGCTTTAACACAGGTGAGGGCCATATCAACATGTCACCAACCAATATGAAACTGGGTTATCTGGACACAGGTCTGGGTGATGTTAACATGACTACTAGTTATGCTACCACATGTGATACATTTAGGAACATTAAGGGCTTTAAGTGAAATATATTTTGATTGCAAATTCTAATTGAGGCAAAAACTATAGCAATGTTTCACAACTTTAATTTCATTTAAAAAGAAATGCATTTCTTAGTTTAAAATAAATTAGGATGAATAACAATAATTAAAAAAATAAAATAAATTCAAAGTATCTTTGCACTTACAGTATTATCTACTAAATGTAGTAGGCTATAGGGTGCATATCAAATTAAACCTTTAACAATAAGGAGACCATTCAGCATCACATTATCACAAAAATAAACACATGCATGTGAATTAAAAAAAGCACTGAACTGCATGAGCAAGACATTGTGCGAAAAGTTATAATATAAGAGAAACCAAAAAGAGAGGCCTCTATTTACAACATGACATTTATACAAAACAAGTCTGGCCAGGGATTATTGAGCATCCTGTTAATGTAAATGGCACTGTCTCACATGGCTACTCAACACCTTTACACAATGCCAATACATGAAAGTAAACAGAATGAATGTTCTTTCTGTTGAGGCGATTGGGTTGACTGGCCGGTTAGGTTATGTAAGAGAACTTCAAAACAAAATACTGGCATGATAAAAATCTGGAACCATAAAAAATAAATCTGAATATGCAACATACTCAAACTGCTCAAGTGAAAACAGCTATAGTTCTCTTCAGCTATTTAAAGTCCTTAAACTTTAGTCATTCATTATTTAAATTTAAAAAGCCATGTCATCCCATCATTTAGCAAATATTTAATTTCCTAAAGTATCCATGAGAGAGACACCGCATTGCTTCTTACAGCTACTGCCAAGTCACCCTGGCACATTGACTGTTGAAACATGTTTACATAAAAGCAGACACTCCAGTTTATAACTTAACAAAGTGAAGGTGAAAAAGACACTTCTCTAGTTTCAAGTGTTGATAGGAAATCAAACTGTGTGTGTAGTAAAGCAGAAAAGTAAACCGTGCAGACAATGTGTGCACAGTGCAATGTTTGCTTACAAAAAACCATTAACAAATGACTGTGGAAAAAAAAAACACTTTGCAGATGTTTTAAAGAAAATCAAAATCAACATTTGCTGTGGCTTACTTGGCAAGCAGCAATGAGCATTTTATTTACCATTTGGTGGGACACTTTAGTCTCTAGGGCAGTCAGGACAGAGGGCTAGGGATCTTGGTAGAGATGGCAGCAAGCCAAGAAATACAGTAGCAGAAATTTGCTCAGTACAACCCAAGTCCTTAAATCCACATAAATCCTGGTCAATTTCACACAATCTAGCAAAATCACTAAACGAACCCCCTACAATACTGAATTTAAAGTGTGCAGTAGATGGGGACTTGTTTGGCGCATCGGCAGGGTTTAATTTAAATACCTCATGGAGTGTGTTTCAGTTCCAGTTTTGGCAAAATATGACTCCCTTGTTATATAACTGCGTTATTATTATTGTTTTGCCTTTTTTAGCTAGAGTCTCATCTGGGCTGCTTAAACTGGCAATAATGAGTGTGAGTACTTGAAAAAGTGAATTACATTGTGTGATTACCTCTTTGTGCATGTGAGTCTATTGTGTGTGACAAACCTGATCAACTTAAAACAATGCATGATATGTGCAGTGAGTGTTCCTAAATCTAGTGCCTAGTATAGGGTTGCTTCACCTTGGTCACAGGGCAATGCTGTTTGTCCTTGGCTCGGGGAAACACAACAGTGAAAGTGAGTGGTCCGAGTAGCCAGAGGCCCCGCAGCCTGCTGTCGCCCGTGGGTTCCTGCTAATGACCAATTTCAAGAGGTCCCCTGCCTCTATGATGAGGGGCACAGTGAGGCAGCAGTCCAAGTCCCTGGTCCTCGCACGGTTCACCTGGGAAACAACATCAACCTCACACTAAGACCATTTGTTAAAGGTGATACAGTATACTGTATTTTAAACATTAATATAGCAACAAACTATTTTCTACATAAAAAATATAGTGGAGTAAATGCATTGCAAGCATAGAATTCCCTCCGAGCTCCTCTGTTCTTTGTTGTCATATCCCAACCAGCATGCATGTGTTTGACCCACAGAACATTTGTTTTGGTATGAAATGCACCTAATGTGAACTCCGGTTGCAGAAAGTCATATAGAACCACTTTAATAAGGAGGTAGTGCTAGATTGTGTGTTGATGTAAGTGAAGAGGTGGGGCAGATGATACGTCCCTGTGAACTTGTACAGTACACACTGAATGGGGTGTGCATCACACACACATTTCATGAAAATTGGCAGCATAACACTGATATATTATGCATGTATACATAAAAGAAAAATACTGTACCGTGTGAAAAATAGGAGATTGAAATTGCATAAAATATAGATTGGCGTAACGGTTACTCTGTTTTCCATATTCAGAATAGTCTGTTGTTTATGTTGTTTTGTGATTTAAGTCGGTAGGTGCTTGAACACAAACATACCTGCAATATGCGGTCATATGGTTTTAACCCTGCTTGTTCGGCAGGGCCATCTGGGCGAATCATGTTGACATAAACACCCTTCTCCAGAAGCCCATCAGATACACTAAAGCCAAAGTCACCACTATCAAGGTCCTTCTGTATAGTTACCTAGCAAGAAAAAGACGGACCCTTACTGTACATCCTCACATTTATGGCACATGATATATACATTAAAAATGCGAAACAACAAGTTCACTCAAATAATAATAATAAAAAGATACAAACAACTACTGCATCAACACACATAATTGTTCCAGTTGTAAGATAAATTAGACCTGTGTTCAGGGACAAGTGATTCAAACTAAAATTAAACAGGAATTGTGTTATACAAACTCGATGTCATTTACTCAATTTTAGGGGCATTGTAATTCCAAGTTGAACAAGGCTGTTCATAGCCGTTAGCCAAAAACAAAATGTTATACAAGTAGTATTTCGCCAAATCGCAATTTGATAAAAATTTTAAAAGGTGTGCACGTGTGTGTGTGTGTGAGAGAGAGAGAAAGACCATCATAGTCAATTATACTCAGTGAGAACATGAAAACAGGCTGTATTACAACAAATACTGATCTAAGGATTTGTATGGGTACAGCATGTGGTTCTAGCATGTGGTTTAAACATACAACGGGTGTACGAGTGTAACACATAGCACATACCAGGATCCTGTGAGGTAATGCTTCATAATGAGTATTCTTTGGTGTTTTCCGATATGCACAACAAGTTGTGACTGGCCCAGTATCCACTGGGTCCAGTTATATCACACTGATGGGCATAGCGTGCAAAGTAAGAGGTGCTGAAATAGCTATAACAGGCCAATTCCCTTTGGACCCTAGTGTTTGTGAGATGTTTACATGGGCATTATTATATCCGTCTGTCTATTTGTAAAGCATATAGTGTAGTGTGTTGCGTTTGTTAATCTTGTGATCCTGTACAGTAGCAATAAAACGACTTCAAACACACGGTACTGTTGATACCTGTACCTTGTGCAGTTCCAGGGTAGTGGAGGGCAAACCATCCGAGAGCTCCATCTTCCCTTTGGGAGGTATGTCTCCTGATTCTAAGATTGAGCTCTGGTTGCCTTTAGTCATAGTCTCATCATAGATTCCTTCCATCTCAATAGGGTTGATTCTAGTCTGGACTAAGTCTTCAGAGGACTTGGTCTCTTCCATGTAAAGGCTAAAAGTGCTACTTGTCATCGAGGCCTAATAGAGGATCAGAGAATATGGTGGTTAAGATTTTTTTTTAATCAATTGCGTATAACAGTGGTACTCTTAGTGTTGGATAGGACTCTCAATGGGGTAAAAACAAAATTCAAATTTTGGAAATAATCTTTTTTATATTTTAATTATTTATATTCATGTTTAATGATAATACATAGATTATGTATATGTAAAACTGCATATTTAAGGCCGTTTAAGGTTGATTATAAACCTATTGAATATTTATATGCTTTTATGTTATGCTATGAAATAATCCCCTGGTTTTAAGATGCCAGGGCACTGCACAAATGTCTTCATCCATCAGTATGGCAGCAGGTGTCTGGCCTGTCTTGTCAGATTTAATAACAGATTATGCACTCCTCTGATTATCATAATGCTTCATCTGGCAACGTTCAGGCTGACACCAGTATATGAATAAATGAGCAGGGCAAAGCAGATGGGAGGAGAGAGTTGTGAGGGGGAGGTGCAAGATGACAGCTTACCTCCAGCTCCCTGAGAATCTCCGATTGGCCACAGGTCTCGAGGTCTTGCAGGGCCTGAGACCAGAAGCTGTCTTCCTGGTTCAGGGTGCCATGGCAACGAGGCGGGCTGACATATCTATGACAATGCAGGAACCAGAACATGAGAGCAGCCTGGAGCTGCCTACAAAGAGCGTGTGGGTAATGCAGTCTTTGGGGTGCAAGAGAGAGTCCCTTGAACCCTCTTAGGCCACAGTGAGGGTCATTGCAATCTCTGTCACTAAATGCTGAGCAGTCTTCTAATTAAGATAAAGGCTTTATGCAGATCATATTTTTTTAAACAACTTCACCTCAAAAACAGGAATTAAAAATATGCAAGACAAAATTTCTGAAAAAGAGTGAGGTGAAAGACAATGCTGGGGGATTCATGGACTCCTAAAGTGATCTGAAGGAAAAGCTTTGGTGTAGACAAAGAAGACAAAAATATGTATAATGTAAAACACCAAAGACCTCGTGGATGGTTAATAAAACAGATGAGAGAGAGAACACCTGAGAAAGAGAGAAAAAGGAAGCACAAGAAAACATAAAAACACACACCCATAAGACAACAGAATGAGAATAAATGTATTCCAACTTGGTAGCCTAGATACTTACTCAGGTATTTTGTCCCACTCCTCTTCATTAAATGTCTTGCCATAGAGTGTTGCATTGTGGGTAAGGCCTGCGGAGCTGGAGCTAGGATTGCTCCTGGGCTTTGAACGATGCCATTCATTTGGATTTAGAGCAAAATCTGACGCTTTGTGGAGATACATCCCTGAACATGAAGTGAAAATACATTGATAATTTCTGGAAGATTTGGGAATAACTATCTTGAAAAAACATTTTTTTTTTTATTTCTCATTGCAGGGAATTAACCACCAAAAATTATTCCTGTCTTAAGGGGTCAACTTCACCTTGGCTACCATAACCTGCATCGAAGCCGGAGCTATCCCAGGAGCTCATGGCAGAGTCAATACTAGGAATAGTGGCAGAGTAAACCTCAGAGTGTTTAATGGTTTTCTGAGAGTCTGTCACGTCATCCTCTGTGTCACTTTGAAGCCCTGCCTGCGATGAAGGCCCCAGGTTATCCGATTCTGGGAACAGAGAAAATAGAACAAATTAGCTACTGTATGTGGTACAAACGCACACAGGCCTTTGAGCTTTGTGTGTTTTTCAAGCCGGCGTCAACATACGGTCAACTTGTTTCTTGATTTTGAGGGTGACCGACTCGCCGGCCATCTGAAGGAGATGGATGGCCTCACTCAGTGGTTTCCCCTTTAGACTGACCCCATTGATGGCCAGGACCCGGTCTCCTATATGGATAGCCCCAGTCCTGCAAGGGAGGATACACAGAGAGCGGAATATATTGTACCAGACCTCAGCTGTTTTTGGTATAGATAAATGTCAAGGGAGAAAGAAACTTGTTAAGGAATAAATGTTATTGTTGAGTAATTTGCTAGCTTCCAAATAGGGCCAAGAGGGAGCCTACTGGTCTGGACTAAATTGAAAAGTCACCTTGTAAGTACATTATCTTGAGGCGCTTATTTCACACCCATGAAGTTGCCCTCTCACCTCTCTGCAAGGCCTTTTTTTGTGAGGCCAGAGATTACTATTGGGTCAAAGGGCTCCTCGGTCCCTGAGATGGTAATGCCTAGTGGGCCATTGAACCTCTTCAGCTCAACCGTGTAGATGACAGAGCCAGACATCTCCAACTCATCTACATGGGGAAACAGCATACTGTATGCACAGACTGAAAAACATGATACCACTGTAAAGACTGATCAACCAAATCATATTAAAACATCTGATGATGCTGTTGCCCAATCTTATCTCCCGCTTATCGGCTATTCAAATGTAGCGCCAACAGAAAAGGGACTTCCTCATTAAGTTGTATACTGTGTATTAATTGTGAATGATTTTTATAATAGCTTCCATTAAAAGCATAGTGTGTAAACTAAAATATTATTAGACAAAAGTATTTTTAAACTCCAGTTTTGGGCAAGGTACTACTGTACATGCAAAAGAACTGAGGCAGAATTATTCAATTGCCATGAAATTCCGTTTCAGCAAAAGTTGTGCTATAAATCTGAGGCACACATACACACAAGCATGTGAACACTTGTTTACAATGACACTACCCTCCTGTGGCCAAAGGTACATACAATGACCTTTAGTGTTACACAGTGAATACAGAGAGTATTAGGAACAAGAGAATTTTCATGAAAATGTACCGATGTTGTCTTCATCTTTCTGAATGCGAAGTTTGACCATGTCCTCAGCCTGTTGCAGGACATGCATTGCCTCCTCCATGGTGTAGTTGTCCAGGCGAACACTGTCAATAGCCAGCAGCCTGTCTCCGGGCTCTAGTGTTCCTGTTCTGCCAGGTACAGAAGCCAGAGGAACACAATTTTTCAAAACGAAGGTTGAAGGATCTTGTAATGACTCATACATCAGGAATCCTATTAATGTATTGTGTCTCAAAGGGTATCTTGACCCTAACCTCACCGCCAAGCTAATCAACCATGAGCTCTTTCAAAGCATAGCTGGTTTGTCCTACTGATCTACTTTTATAACTCCATCCTATTATAGTTTTGCAAAGTGTTCCTGGAACATTTTTTGTTAATACATAATCCAATACAGACCTAGAAACATTACATCACAGAAATACTGCATTAAATAAATAAACCTAAACCCATATACCCCACATATATCAGACAGTGGACTACAAAATGCTAAACATTTGATCTGTGCATTCTGCAGCAAATGTTTAATGTATATGAGTCACTAACTCAAATGTTTTGAAGTGACTAATGCATGTTACTTCCTACACTACAAAACTTGTACCATTAGGACAAAGTGACATTAAACATACCTGTGTGCTATGCTTCCTTTCTTAATATCAGAGATGATGAGAGGCTTGCCAGGTTTCTTACTTGCTGAGGAAAATACATATCAAAACAATACAATAACTATATGACAATTGGATTTACTTGCCTGGAAGATCTGTGCATAAAACACTTTCACTTGGTGAGGTTTGTGGGGTTTAACCGAAACTATTATTATGAATCCAAAGACTCATGTTCCTGAAGTCCCTATAGTTCCCTCTTAATAAAGCTGAACAAAAACCGCACATAAGCTAGCCAAAGCATAAAATGTGCTGGAGATCAATTCTGGTAGAATTTCAACATTAGCCAGAGGTGATGAGATCATTGCTCACATAACATTGTAGGGCATAACCTTATGGGTCACAGGAAGAGCAGCTTAGTCTGAGTGCTACAGCTGGGAAACACTGCCCCCTGTTGAATCTGTTTGCTTACTGACCACTGATGTTGATGCCCAGCTCCACTCCTCTTCTCTTGGGAAGCTTAACATGGAATGTGCCACTGCTGGGAACCACAGACTCTAAGAACACAGGGAATAGAAGATTACAGCTTTGTCAGATTCCCCGTTTCTCTCTGCTGGGAGATTTCCCTGGTCAAAGATTTAAGGTACAGTACCTGCAACGTCAAATTCGAGTTCCAGCGTGACTTTGTTGGCGAGAGCAGCATTTCTCAGCAGCTGATGGGCCTCTTCCAGTGTGCCATCCTCAGTGGGAATACCGTTGATAGACAACAGCCTGTCACCAACCTGCAGTAACCCACACCTTCACACAGACAACATACAGATAGACAGTTACTGTACTACAGCATATGGAATACAAATATATACAGATGTTATGAATGGACACATTGAAAACAATGGTGTTGCATTTTATCTCATTTGTAAATAAGATCATTTCTAAGATGGAAAAGCTGTTTTGGCATGTATACTGTATTAGAATACAAATGAGGCAGGATGCATTTCAATGTGAAAGCAATAAATCCTCTCCATACAACTACATTTAAAAAGCACCAGCACACAGATATAGAAGAGAACAAATCATTGGTCAGCAGCAGGCTGCCTTTACATTTCTATTTCCAGTTAAATTATTTACAGTACGTCAATCCATTTAACACACGTTATATGCAGGGTCTTTAAAATAAACTAAATTGACTTTACTTGAATGTGAACTTTCACACCAGCAAACACACATCCTCCTAAAGCACAGTTCACGTAATCAATTAGACCCTTAATTGTGAGGGCAAATACAGACACAATGTCAAACAAGGATTAATTCCCCAATCCTCCGCTGTTATTCATTGACCTTGTCTGGATGCTGAGCTACATAACCGCACAATGTTCGACTCCCGCCTCTCCTGTCTAGCTGCTTCTAGACCAACTGCCTACAACACCCAGTGGACACAGCCCTCTGACACCATTACAGACAACACCATTCATCTTGCAAGTCAAGGGCGGTTACACACTGTTAGACTAGTGCTGTGTGTTAATTGGTCTGTGTCAAGTTGCCTTAATCAATAAATATATGGGAGTGGGGAATTTTAACAGTGCTTCACTAAACAAATCGATGCCTGCATCAATACTTCATTGCTATATTCCCTGTACAATATCTATATGATGCATATGCACACAGCTTTAAGTAAGCTTCAAGTTTACAAACACTATAACAAAACTTACACTCAAAAGGTTTTTATATAGGTATAAGAACATCAGCATTGCTAAAGATCTTGCTTTAAGGGAATATAACAAGAAATGTCTTTGTTAAAAATGCTACGACTCTCCATACCCAGACTGAGTGATCACCACTAGGGAGCACACTACATTCAAGGTGACTCCGCATTTGCCATTTGTTTGGATATTCAATGGCCGTCTGGGTACGTTACCTCTCAGCAGAGCTGTCGGGCTCAATAAAGCGGATGACCGGAGGAGCAGACAGGGTCTCCGTGGCAAAGACACCCCCCTGTAGCTGGACCCCAAAGCCTGTGAGTGGATCCCCCCTCAAGACAACCTCACTTGTTTCCACATGAACAACCTGCCCCCCGGGACCCACTGAACTGGATGCCAGTGATACTGAGAGACAAGAGGAGGGGAGACAGACAGACAGACAGACAGAGAAAGAAAACAGAGGGAGATTTAGTGGGGAAACCAGAACATTGGAGCAAAAGAGAGATATTGTCAGAGGGAAAGGAGCGGGGAGGGTATGAGAAGGAGACAGCATGAGTCACCAGTACACATCAGTCTAGCGGTAGTCAGTCAGATCTAAACACTGAAGGGGGTGGGGGAGGAGGTTTGATGAGGAGGAGGATGCAGCATAGCCTTGTGAGACCATCTGGATATCTCAAGCTCTGCAGTGGGTTTCTAATCTGCCTCGATTCCTTCCATCTAAAAGTGTCGGACCCCTTCAATTTTATCCCAACAACATTGTTGGGATCAAAATAAAAAAAATACAAGATGTGCTAAACTAGTGAGCTGATTGGCCTGGTCATTTCCTGACCAGGAACACAGGGGGTTTTAAAATAGAGAGCATCCTTTGATTTACATTTCACCCTAAACGTGTCAGAACAGAGCGAACGGCCATACATGAGCTCTTGTGGTCCTTCTTTCTGTTCCTCCTCTTGCCGGTTGCACTGCGGGGGCTGCTGGGTGGGATGGACGGGCCTGGGCAGGGCAGGGTACTGCTGCCCTGGCTGCTGAAGCCGGAGGTGGCTGTGGAGGAAGGGGAGAAGCCACCACTCACCAGAGCTGGGGAAGGGAGAACACACACACACACACACACACACACACACACACACACACACACACAGAACTCAACTACACAGAAAACTCAATCCACCTGACTGTGTGGAAGAGATGGATTTCTCATACACTGTACGCGCTGTCATTATGCAGGCTGCCTTCTATAGTGCATGGAGCCACAGGCAGTGCTCAGATGCGGTAACTTACATTTGCAGTGGTCCTGCTGGTTGTGTGTATGGCTGGGGCTGCTCCATGTCTTGCCGCGGCTGGTGTGAGGGGGATGGCAGCAGTTGCTGCTTGGGTCCCAATGGTGATGGTTGCCCTTCCCTACTTTTACTGCAACATAAACACACCAATTAACAAACACAGACCCACTCGCCCATTGAAATGGCACTGTAATTTAACCCAAACAGTAAGACCCTGTTTTCATTCCAGCCTCTACATTTATATTGTGCCACACACAGCCTGAAGGATAATTTCAAGCACTGTAATTGATATTTAATGTTTTCCTGCTACAGTACAATAGATTAGACCCTGCAGTGTAATGTATTGCAATGAGCATCATAAAATCAGTTAGACACATGTAACTGAATTTACTGAATCGGAGCGTTAATGGTCTCTAATGAAAAGTATCTTACTTTTACTAGCAAGTTTTAAGAAAGCAGATTGCAAGTTGAAGAGCATGTTCACAATTTCCTTCTCAATGTAGCCAGAAGGCATAAAAACAGATTGAGCCAGTTGACCAGTGGACATGTCGGTAATAGACACTGACACTCCCTGTTCAAGTGTGAGAGGAAAATAGATGACATGTGGGTTGACCTTGATTGACCACAGCTGAAAAATCTGATGGTTGACGATGTCTTTTCTGTCCCTATTTGTGATTGGCTGAAAAGGGTGATGGGTGTGGTTTTACAAAGCATTTGAAGCAAACTCATGATGCATTCAGGATGCAAAACGTTTACAACCACATCTGTTGGTGCTGTAGCACATTAAACCTGTTCCAAATGCTAAGAAGGATGTGTCCCACAAAGGTTGTGTCAACACATTCTGAGACAACATACATTTAAGATGAAATAAGATGGTAACGAAAGTTACCATAACATGTTTGAAATATGTGGCTTTACTTTTAATACAGGTCATTGAGCAAAACTCGCCACGCCCATTAAACACAGCAAATGTCTTTCACAGTAGTTAAAGAACATTTCAAATGTGTCATTCAATAACACTGTTAATTGAATGTAGCAAAAGTTCACTGAATGCACCCTCAGTCTTCTTGCAGTACACCATAAATAAATGAAATCCAGAAAACACAAACTGAAATTTAAGTGAACCCGACTCATGCCTCTTGTTAATTTTGGCAAAATATTAAGTTCACTTAAATTGTGTGGAAAAAGCTTGCTTAAGTAAGGACCATTCATTATCCAACAATATAGCCTAAATAATATAAACAAATGTTTGAAATGAAACCAGTGAACTATAATGTGCACCTGAATTATACTCGGTAGCTAAATCTGTCACACAAAGTTACATGCGACAGTAATCCTTAGTGCTTCATTAGCAGGGGCCTAATCTGTGACAACTTGCTCACGTGGACTGAGGATTTGCAGGGAACATGGACAAGTGCAACACAGCCTGGGCTGTGTGCACTATTCAGGGCACCTTGGTTAAACCCAAGTGGTTGTAATAAGAATATGCGTGGGAGAACCCTTGGCCGTTTTCCGACAGCCACTTCCCATTGGACTCTCAAACCTAAAAAGCTTCTGCTCCGGCAGCTTATGTTAAGCTCACCTAGGGGAGGCTCTCCAAGAAATTGTGTTTTCTATCTGTGCTGGTGGATAGTAACATTAGCTCCTAATCTCTTAGTGACCATATCAGTTTTATTAAATCCCCATAGGAGATTATACAAATTGCATCTTATAATCGCGCCTTATTCAGGGGGAATTCAGACAGAGAAAATATAATTCAAATGCGGATGCCTAAAAATAAATTGAAAGACCAGATATATTTTTGTAATTTTAGGCTGGCTGTTGGCTGTCATTTTTTAGTAAGACAATTCCCTGGATATAAATATAGTACAGACATCACATCTCTCTCCAGAACACTAGCCTGTAAAATAATGTATCGCAAATAAAACTCAACCACAGCCGAAAAGGACCTAATCATGCCATAAGATATACATCTAAACTCTCCAGCATGTGTCAGTGTGATTTCCCATCTTTTTATCTGTAACTCCCCCACCCCTGCCAGCTCCTGACCCAGAAATAAGGATGTGATGGGGCATGTGTCTTTCACAGCATGAACAAGAGACATGGGTGTCTTTCAGAAAGCAAAAGGATTGGGGCCTCCTACAGACATACATGGGCTGCAGATGGGAGACGCATGTGTATCACATCTCTATTATTTCTTCCACTTTCTGAACAGAAAGAACAGAACATTTTAAGACGAAGCAGCTAATGGAACGTTGACGTGTTCATTGGGTTCCGTACATGACAGACCTGCTTCTTGGGGCCTTGTGGGAAGTCTACACTGACTGGCGGGGAGGATCTCCAGTTTGACAGCATCACATGTGCTGGCCAATAGCTGAGTGGCTTCCAGTAGGGAACAGTGTTCAGTGCTGGTCCCGTCTATAGAGAGCAGAACGTCACCTGCGTGCAAGGCCCCGCACCTGACGGCATAGAGGGAACGATGTAAAACTAAACAGTGCTGCAGTTTTTAAAGGAGGGGTAGC